>JABYQR010000157.1:0-100639 GCA_022592445.1 Cytidiella melzeri | reverse complement strand
TCTGAGAGACTACCAGAAATCTGGACATAAGTTTGTCAGCCAAGTACTACGGCCCATTCAAGATTGCTGAAAAGCTCTCGCCGGTCACATTCAGACTGGAATGGCCCGAACGTTCACCAAGGATACACCCAGTATTCCATGCAAGCAAGTTAGTACCGTACAACGAACCTGAATTCGAAGGCCAAAAGCTGGAGATGCCTCCGCCAGATATCATCGACGGAGAAGAAGAATACGAAGTCGAGAAGATTCTCAAGTCAAGACGTACAGGTCGTGCCAAAAAGCTTCAGTATTACATACGCTGGAAAGGCTACGGACCGAACGACGACACGTGGGAACCTGTAGAAAACATCACGCACGCTCAAGAAGCGATCAAGAAATTCTACGACGATCATCCCCGAGCTATACGCTCAGCTACAATTTACTGTGTATAAGTCACGAACAACACATCAAGGATCATCCACGATCCAATGACGCAACCGAGGAGGGTACGGACTAGACTACCATCAGCCAATGAGGTGTGAACCCCGTCAGGGGCGTCGGTAGAAGCCGCTAGAGTCACTCGGAATTGCTTAGGCACCCCCTTGACAATGGTGAAAAAGTGGACTCAATGACCAAGGTGTTCGTTCAAAACTCTTTGCACGGAGTTCAAAGCAAGAAGGGGGGGTAATGTCACAGATTTTCAATGTTTCTACAAGACTTGCCTTACCAGGCAACGGTATTATTGGGAATATTTAAGCGCTTGTCAAGCGCTTATCCAGCGCTTATCCGGCGTCTATTTAGGCGCTTATCCAGCGCTTATCCGGCGTCTATTTAGGCGCTTATCCAGCGCTTATCTGGCGCTTATCAGGCGCCTATTCCGGCGCTTATTCTCAGTGCCTATCAATTGATGCGCTGATGCGCCTTCTGTCTCTGATGCGCTGATGCGCTCCTTTCCTTATCTGTGTATCACATGATAGAACTCTCTGGAACATTGTGGAACATGCTGGAACTATGATGTCATAGTATAGAACATTCCATTAGATGATGTCATAGTTCTTAGAACCTTCTGGAAAAGTCTAGCCTTGTCTTAGAACAAGCTAGAACAAGTCTAGCCTTGGAGCTGGGTCATGGGGTCAGGTCATGGGGACAATTGCTATTGGTTGATTATTGAAGTGGCACCACTAGGGCATAGGGCATGCTTAGTAAGGTAGATTACTTCGCTTACTCATGTAGGTATTAGGGGTCTTAAGGTAGTACCTGGGGTCCTCCCCTTCATGTATATATAGAGGCACTCCTGAGGGCATATACCCTCAGTCTTATCCACTCTGTTGATCAAGGACTACTTCGTACTCCCCAGTACTCACTCTCACCAACACTCTACTCTCTATCTCACTATCTCCCCTTCAAGTTTAACAACTATCTGGTGAGTGTAACCTTAACTGTTACATACTCATCAAAGTAAGCATCCCTGGCATGTTTGTAACAAAGGTTGTTACCAGTAACAAAATCACTCGTCAAAGTAAGTATTCCCTGCAAGTTACTTATGAGAGTTGTTACAAGTATCAAAATTACTCCTCAAAGTAAGTATTCCCGGCATGTTTGCAATGAAAGTTGCTAATAGTAACAACATTACTTGTTGTGGATGGTTCGACTAGCCCTTATTTTTTTTGCATGTTCACACCTTGCAACCACATTGCAACCCCTTTGCAAACCCCTTGCATGTCTATCAAGCGCCCATATCATGTGGCTTAGATGCTCTACATGGTCGTGTTTACAATTCCTGAAGAATAAAGAACTGTTCCAGTGCATGCCAGTGCTTTGAGCTCTCACAACATGTAACGCTGTTGTTCTATGCCACAAGAGTTGATGGGAAATACAAAAATTAACACTCTTTTTCTTACTACAATGAATGCAATTGATGGGAAAGTACTGAGTTTGTTACTAGCACTTCAAAACTTGTTATTTGGGCGCTTTTTTAGTCAAAACACAGTATTCAATTTTTACAGCAAGCAGATCTCCACCAATGGCAGTAATATTTACATCATTCAATAGCCCTATATCCTGCGGTCATTTTTGGCTGCAGAAATTTGTAATTTGGAGCAAAACTGAGTACATTATGGCCAGTTTACTGAAAAACAGTGCTCAGACTCAGTTTCAAGGTCAGCTGCGGGCTTGACCGCAGCGGGCCGTGTTACTGCAGCACTTCGACACGGAGCACCAGCACTTAGATGCGGGGAATATTACCAGTGAGGGGAATTGAACCCGGGACCCATGCAAAACTAACAGGCATATTGAACTACTCAGCTATGGGAGCATTTACAGCTAAGAGTGATGATTTCATTGCAAAGTGGACACATCAACAACATGGATTGCTTCTACTTCTTATGGCCAGTATACTTATGTACGTAAATAATCTAAACACATTAGTAACAAAAGTTGTCAACTCCAACAAAATTACTCTTTAAAGTGAGTAATGCAAGCTCATTAGTAACAAAGTTACTAGCAATGACAGAATTACTTATCAAAGTAAGTATTCTAACCAAGTTAATAATGTAAGTTGTTACTTGTCACCAAAGTACTTATGAAAGTGAGTGATTTAGAAACATTGGTAACAAAAGCCGTTACTGGTAACAAAGTTGCTTATGAAAGTGGATAATGGGGTCACATTGGTAACAAAAGTTGTTACCAAGAACAACATTACTGTTCAAATTGAAAGTTGCTAGTGAGAATTGTTACCAGTAACATTAAAGTGAGTAATGAAGGAACATTAGTAACAACAGTTGTTACAAATTACATATCAAAGTGAGTAGGTCAAACACATTAGTAATGAAATTACTTCTGTGAGTGGGTAATTAGGGCACATTAGTCATAAAACTTGTGACCAATAACAAAGTCACTTATGAAAGTGGGTTATCCAAACACAATAGTAACATAGTTATTACCAATAACAAATTACTTATCAAAGTAAGTATTCTGGGCCAGTGGATAAAAACAGTTGTAACTAATAACACGATTCCTTATCAAAGTGGCTAATTCCAGCACATTAGTAAAACAATTCCTTATCAAGATGGGTAATGCAGGCACATAATGACAAATGTTTTACCAATAAAAGATTACTTATGAAAGTGAGCAATCTAAACACATTGGTAATGAAAGTTGTTACCAGTCACAAAATCACTTAATAAAATGGGTAATTCAAACACATCAGTAGCAAAAGTTGTTACCAGTAACAAAGTTAGTTATCACAGTGAGTGTTTCAAACACATTGGTAAAACAAATTGTTGCCAGTAAGATGATTACTAGGTAAACCAGACACATTAGTAACAAAAGTTGTTACCAATGACAAAATTACTTAACAAAGTAAGTATGCTGAGCAATCTACTAACAATAATTAGCACCAGTAACAAAACTACTTATAAAGGTGGGTGATACGAGGCACATTAGTAACAGAAGTTGTGACCAATGACAAAAGTCCATTGATGCTTGCTTGTCTCATGGGTGAACTTATCACATAACATGAGTTACACGAGACCTCTCAAATAAGCATATGGTAGGAGGACTGTCAGGCCATTAAAGACAGGAATTTGCTGCTGTAGCACTACTTGACAAAATCACTTAATTGAGATTCATGAAAAAATACCCAAAGGTGTTTGTGGCAATTATTGCATATCATCATGTTGACATGCCAGAGTGATAGATTACATGTCTAAAACTCTCTGGCAAACATTGAACAGAACCAAGGAAAATAAAATACAGACAAGACAGTCAATCATACATTGGAAGATGAACCAAGTGAACATATAAATGCTACAGTAGACTGATTTGTACCTGCTCAAGTCACAACTGAAATAAAACGTCTTGGTGAGGTGCAAGGTATAATCAGTCAACAAGGGTAGAAAGGACTTAGAAAAAGTCAAATACTCACCCAAACCCATAAGACACAAAAAGTAAATTTAAACCCAGTACTAGCCATTTACTTGGTCTCTTCAACTGAAACAGTTGATCATATAGTTGTGCACATGATAGCTTGTTTACTGCGCTTGTCAACATCAAGTTAGGGATAGTGACAAATGAACAGATTCAACTCCGACAGGCAATAATTACTTGACAATGCTTTGTGATATTTTTAAAGATCTGAATATTGAGGTAGTAACATTGAAGATGGTATTACCATCATTGCCTGCATCAGGATCTATCAGATACATCTTTCATAGATGCAACTGGTAACAGTGTAGGAGAACTTTGTGAGTATATGCTTTTGCCAGTTACAAGGTCAAAATTAATAGTATCATACTGTAATACATTTTTACATGGTGTTTAATGATATGCTAGATCTACTCTATGGTGCTGCACAAAAAATAGCTGGAAGAATAAATCAAGTGTAATGGCTCATGTAACAGGCAAACTTTTCCAACTGGATGAATGCTTTAGGGCACATCACAACAAAGCAAAAGTGCACCTACTATCATTGAGGTAATCACATTTTATTCAAATCTGAACATACTATGCAGGCTGGTAGATACAAACTTTACTTGCATGGAGTTAACTACATGGTGACAGCCATTTCACTTGCCATATTATTGATCACAGATAACAATGCTCATACATGGTTCCACAATGGGATACACACCAACAGACATAATGAACACAATGATTATACTACAGAAATGACCTTTGATGTGTCAATAACAGTTGATTAAGGATGCAAATGTTCAGTTGCAACATATACATGCTCTACTGTCAACTGAATACATCCTTTTATTTAAGATGTACAAAATTCAAATCACATTTTGGACTTCAGGAATTGTATCTTGCCACTTGCTGTCGTGGATGGTCTGACTAGCCCTTATTTTTTTGCATTTTACCTCTAGTTTTTACCTTTGAAACCAGGTTGAAACCCAGTTGCAACCATCTCTGCACAAACCCCTTGCACGTCTATTTAGCACCCGTATCACGTGGCTTAGATGCTCTACATGGTCACATTACTTGCTACTATGTCACACTGGCATGTGACTCAGCTTATGTAAGACAACATGGCTACAACCACATGGCTCAGCCCAGAGCTAGGGTTTGACCTCATAGATACCATCCACATGGACTCCTATTGTTCTTTTGCTATTGTTCTCTTTATGGAAGGATGTGTGGGAATGGAATAAAATAACTGGTCTCCTTTTAGATAGATTCTCTCATGAGTAGAGGTCTTGGCAGAGTCCAGACAATAGCTATTGTTCTCCTTAAGATAGTTCTATTGTTCTTTGTTCACACAGCTTCTTGCAAAGCCTGCCCCTAACATGGTCTGTGCACAGGTCCCTGAAGTCTATATAAGATGCTGCATGTACACCAGAGTGGTCAATCTCATTGTTGGTCTGACAAAGACCTGGTCACCGTTGCTAATTACGTGTCCAAGAAGCCGCCTGTCAAAGGCATCACCCTTACCGTTCCCTCACGAGGAAAATCAATGACTTCACGCTTCTGCCCGAGCATACGGAGAACCTGCTGCCAAAGAAGGTGCTTGCACTCTAGCAGAGCAACACACTCACAAGCCAACTCTTGCTGAATGGCTTGTCAAACTTCCTGCACCCACTCCTGCTTCTGCTGCACCTAAGCCGGTGCTCATCAAATTCAAGAAGCTAGCTCCTTGCGACCTCATTGGCATCTTCAGGCCGAAGCTCACTGCAGTCTGCACCTGTCTACAAGCTCTCACAGAACTCCAAGAGCTTCTCAACAGTGCGGACCCCAACCACCACCGCGCGCTACTTCACCTTGTAAACAAGGTCAGCTGCTTCCTGAACCAACTAGACAAACTTGCACCAGTCACCGCCAATTGCAAGTGGCAACTTCTAGACTGGGGTTGCAAAGCAATTGGGAAGGTCTCGTTTAAGCAGCATTGTAAGAACTATAGCAAAGTTCTTGCGCAGCTCAACGTAGTTAACAACAATAGCTACTTTGAGTGGTTCTAGACAGTCCATAGTTTTGCCCACCACGTTGTCAGAAGTTTTGTCTTGTAATAAGTTCATATATTTCTTTGATCCAAACACAGTCACAGACAACCACTTCTACGGAGGCTTATTCTACAAGTGTAAAGACCAACCGTGTTCAAATTGGTACACTCAGGCCAGACTCAAGTGAGGCCGTAAATCACGAGTACTATTTGGAACAATACCAGACACCCACTGAAGAAAACCTGTGCCTAAGCATGCCCTATGCCCTAGTGGTGCCACTTCAATAATCAACCAATAGCAATTGTCCCCATGACCTGACCCCATGACCCAGTCCCAAGGCTAGACTTGTTCTAGCTTGTTCTAAGACAAGGCTAGACTTTTCCAGAAGGTTCTAAGAACTATGACATCATCTAATGGAATGTTCTATACTATGACATCATAGTTCCAGCATGTTCCACAAGGTTCCAGAGAGTTCTATCATGTGATACACAGATAAGGAAAGGAGTGCATCAGCACATCAGAGACAGATGGCGCATCAGCGCATCAATTGATAAGCGCTAAAATAAGTGCCAGGATAAGCGCCAGAATAAGCGCTGAATAAGCGCTGAATATTCCCAATAATACTGTTGCCTGGTAAGGCAAGTCTTGTAGAAACATTGAAAATCTGTGACAGTTACTCAAGATGTACAACATGTTTATAGCATAAAAAACTCACACGGTCAAAATGCACTGTTGAAACTTTACAGACTGCACATGGGCACTGTTGAATACTGGTACAATGTGGTAAGTGGTTTATTCCAACTCTGATAAAAATACACATACCTGGCACAACGCGGTGAGAGATAAGCCACGCTGTACCAGGTCCTTGCCTGCATAAGCACAAATCCCCCCAATTCCAGTCCGTTTATATCCATCCATCCTGCTTTCTTTCCTATATTGTCTACTCAGGCAGGTCAGCCTCTGACAGGCACAGCTATATACATACTACAAGCAATAGAATGGCTCTATCTTGTGCAAACATCCTGGTCCAAGAATATTCCAAATTAGAGAAACATTGAGGAAGTTATGGCCAGTTCACTGATATAAGCCACTCATACTCAACTATATGTCATGGATGGCCTGACTAGCCCTTAATTTTCGCAATTTACCTCTTGTTTTTATCTGTAAAACTCCGGGCTGCAGCTCAGTTGCAACCTTCGCTGCATAAACTCTCTTTTCACGTCTATTAAGCACCCGTATCACGTGGCTTAGACGCTCCACACGGTCACATTACTTGCTACTACGTCACACTGGCATGTGACTTAGCTTAAGTAAGACCACATGGCTACAAGCACATGGCTCAGCCCATAGCTAGGGTTTGACGTCATAGATACCGTCCACATGAGCTCCTTATTGTTCTTTCCCTATTGTTCTCTTTATGGAAGGATGTTCTCACAGGTGTGGGAATGGAATACAATAGTTGGTCTCCTTTTAGATAGATTCTCTCACGGGTAGAGTTCTTGGCAAGGTCTAGACAATAGCTATTGTTCTCCTTTAGGTAGTTCTTTTGTTCTTCGTTCACATGGCTTCTTGCAAAGCCTGCCCTCAACATGGTCTGTGCGCAGGCCCTGAAGTCTATATAAGCAGCTACATGTACGCTCCTAGCCCTCATCTCGACCTCTTGGTCTTTACTGGGCTAGGTAAGCAACACCCCTTTGTACTACATAGCGAGTAGTATCAATACTAACTTGGTCTTTACTGGGCTAGATATCTGATAAGGTTTATAGCTGGTGAGAGCATTGTGCTATACGCCTGCCACCACCTCGTCGTCGTCTTCCACTCCGTGTCCCTAGTTGTTACGTCGAGCTCCGTCTCCGTGACATTAGGTCGAGATCGTTGTGAAAACCCTGGGTCCCCCATTCCCACCGTTTTAAAAAGTTTATTCCTGTTTGACGAGTACGTCTCCGGTCTTCTCATACCGTTGAGCTACACTTACGTCGTCCGTTTCTACCCCCTGCGCGTTGTCTATGCCTAAGGACACACGCCCCCGTTTTTCTAAGAACCTCCCTGCCACTGAGCCTCAGCTCAAGAGGTCTCTTCCACCATCTTTCCTCGACGCTCTCGCTGAAAAGCGCAAGAGTGGTCAACCTCATCGTTGGTCTGACAAGGACCTGGTCACTGTCGCAAAGTACGTGTCCAAGAAGCCGCCTGTCAAAGGCATCACCCTCACCGTCCCCTCTTACGAGGAAAACCGACAACTTCGCGCCTCCGCACGAGCATACGGAGAACGAGCTGCTGAGGAGCGTGACCGCACCTTAGCTGAGCAACAGACCCACAAGCTCACCTTTGCAGAGCGACTAGCAAAGCTCCCTGCACCAACTCCCGCCCCCGCTGCACCAAAGCCGGTGTTGATCGACTTCAAGAAGTTGTCACCGGTTGATCTCGTAGGCATCTTCAAGCCAAAACTTACCGCCGTCTGCACTCGCTTGCAAGCTCTCACAGAGCTTGAAGAACTCCTGAACCGCGCCAACCCCGACCACCGTCGCGCCCTGCTCCACCTCGTCAACAAGGTCAATCGTTTCCTCAACCGAGTCGACGATCTTGCACCCATCACAGCAGACCGCGAGTGGCAGCTCCTAGACTGGGGTTGCAAAGCAATTGGGAAGGTTTCTTTCAAGCAGCTTCGTAAAAACTACGATAGAGTTCTAGCACAACTTAACGTAGTCAATAGTGATAGCTACTTTGAGTGGATCTAGACAGTCCACAAGTTTTTGCCCACCACGTCTTGCGAAAAATATATACACTTCTTCAATTCGAGCACGGTCAATAGCGAATACTACGCCTCATTACATCACAAGACATGGATCCCAATCAGCCCGCCGCCCCTGCTGCCCCTGCTGCCCCAGTTGCCAACCTGAGCCAGCAAGACGTCTTAAATATGTTAGGCGTCCTGACACAAAAGATGGTAGACCTTACCAATCAGGTGGCTGCACTTGCAGCTGCACAGGCACCGGCGGTTGCCGCTGCTACCCACGTTTCTCGGGAAAGAAGCATCGTCGAGAAACCAGTCTCCTTCAAGGGGAAAACCTCGTCGGAAGCCCGGCTCTTCCGCCACGCGTTCATAGTATGGGCGCAAAATCAAGGAAAAGCGTTCTTCCAGCAAGACGCGCAAGGCCAGGTCCGAGTGGACAATAATGGCGCGAGGATCTTCGATCCTCACAAACTCATCACCAGCGCCTTGTCGTTTATGCAGGACGACGCTGCCGACTGGGCTCGCCCTCACATCGAGGAATTGGCCAATAGCAAACCAGCATTTGGAAATGACTGGGACACGTTTATCGAGGCCTTCAAGGCAAAGTTTGAGCCTATTGACGCGGTCATGGAGGCCAAGACTAAGGTTACCGGCATGAAGCAGGGTAACAAGACATTCGCCGCCCACATCTCGGAGTTCGAGACATGGGCCCCTCGCACTGGCTGGAGCCAGCAGGACCTTTTCGACCGTCTCAAGTCGAGCTTGAGTACAGAATACCTTCAGCGCGTCTCTTACTTCCAGACCCGCGCTACAACTTACGATGCACTAAAGGACCAGTGCAAAGCAGTAGACGCTCAGCTAGCGGATCTACGCAATAGCACTGGAAAAGTCATGGTGGACAGTTCCTCGGGACACGGCAAGTCCCACCAGCAAGCGTTCCGTGATCCCAATGCGATGGAGATGACGCCTCTCGTTTCTCCGCCTCGTTTGATGCGCTCTTTGCGGGGCTAGGCAAACAGGAGATCTTCCAGAAATGGAAGAAGGAGATGAGCAAGCGCTGCTCGGTTTGTGGTTCTGAGAGCCACAAGAAAAGGGACTCAAAGCACCCAGAGGACCCGGTCTGCAACCACTGCGGAGGTACCGGTCACTGGGGGCCGTTTGCCTGAAACGGCTTCAAGGCGTCCTAAGGACAAAAGTTGCGGCACCTCGTCGACCTCGTCGACTACTACAACAAGCAAGACGCGTCCACGACAAGGATGCTAAAATTGCTGCGCTCAAGGACATGTTGGACATCAGAAGAAGCAAATGGATGAAATGGCGGCCAAAATTAATGCGGTTTTTTGAAGCGGACTCGTGACACAGCCGCAGCTGCGAGTCCCCTGATACCCTGTCCTTGTCTCCTCTCGTCTTCCTCGTCGTCTTCGTGTACAAGCAACTCCGTGCCCTCGTCTACTGTCTCTCATGTACTATATCGTCTCTAGATCGGTTATCGTCTCATTTCCGTTACATGTACTAGTAAAGGTCTGAATAGAAGCATTCGCGTTCCTGCTATGATCGATTCAGGAGCTACGGCTTTATTCATCAGTCACCAGTTCGTCAAAAAGCATAAGATTATTCAGCACCCGCTCGAAAGGGTATCTCATTGCATAATATGACGGAACTAAGAATAAAGCTGGCGGATTAACGCACTTCGTTCGCCTTACACTCACAGTCGGAGACCACACGGAAAAGGCAGAGTTTCTTGTCACGGACTTAGGTCCAGAAGACGTCATTCTTGGGCTACCATGGCTCAAGCGCGTAAACCCTACCGTCAACTGGGAAAAGGAGAAATGACAATTCCGAGCGGCTCGGAAGAATCTCCTGACGAACCTTTCCAGAAGGTTGACGGTAATCGCAAAGAACGTAGGCAGTGGGTCAAAGCCGGTATTATCCAAGACACCACTGACGAAGTCTGGTGTATGGCCGGCTTCACCTACTCTACTAAGCTTGCTGCCGAAGCAAACGAAGCTAAAGCTCAGCGCTCCTTCGAAGACATTGTTCCATCAGAGTATCACAGACACGCTAAAGTCTTCTCTGAGGAAGAGTCTAATCGGCTACCCCAGCATCAGCCCTGGGACCATTCGATTGATCTCAAACCAGACGCTCCTGAGACCATCAAATCGAAAGTTTATCCTATGCCCCTGAACGAACAAGCCGAGCTTGACAAGTTCATTCAGGAGAACCTATCAAAAGGTACATCACGCCTTCTAAGTCTCCGATGGCTTCTCCAGTCTTCTTCATCAAAAAGAAGGATAACAAACTCCGACTTATTCAGGACTATCGAAAACTCAACGACATCACTGTGAAGAACCGCTACCCTCTACCGCTTGCCACCGACATCATCAACAAGCTCAAGGGTGCAAAGATCTTCACCAAATTCGATGTTCGTTGGGGATATCACAATGTCCGCATCAAAGAAGGAGATGAGTACAAAGCGGCTTTCGTTACCAACCGAGGACTCTTCGAACCTAAAGTCATGTTCTTCGGTCTCACGAACTCACCCGCTACCTTCCAAGCTCTGATGGACAACATCTTCGCCGACCTCGTCGCCGAGGGCAAGGTGGCTGTCTATCTAGATGACATCTTGATCTGGAGCAACAACCTGACAGAGCATCGCAAGGTTGTACATGAAGTCCTCGAGCGACTTCAACAGCACGATCTCTACCTTCGGCCGGAAAAGTGCGAGTTTGAGAAATCTGAGATCGAGTACCTCGGGTTGATCATTCGCGCCGGCGAAGTAGCTATGGACCCTGTCAAAGTCCAAGCAGTTTCTACGTGGCCCACACCCAAGAACCTCAAAGAAGTCAGAGGATTCATCGGGTTTGCCAACTTTATCGCCGCTTCATTCAAGACTTCTCAAAGCACGCACGGCCTCTACACGACCTTACTAAGAAGGACGTACCGTTCGTCTGGGGTCCAGCACAAGAGACTGCCTTCACGCTGCTAAAGAAGGCCTTTACCACTAAGCCTATCTTGGCAGTCTGGGACCCTGAACTCCCTACACGTCTAGAAGTCGATGCCTCGGGCTATGCGACTGCTGGAATCATCTCCCAGAAATCGAAGGAAGATGGATTCTACCACCCTATCGCCTACCGATCCGCCTCTATGACTGAAGCAGACGTAACTACAAAATCTTTGATCGGGAGATGTTAGCCATTACCGAGGCTCTCAAAGATTGGCGCCACTACCTTGAGGGGCTCAAGGAACCGTTTGAGATCTGGACAGATCACGCAAACCTGCAGTACTGGAAGACTGCGCAACACCTCACTCGACGTCAAGCACGTTGGTCATTACTCTTGGCTGACTTCGACTTCGTATTGGTACACAAGCCCGGTAGTACCATGATACACGCTGATCCTCTCTCTCGTCTTCACTCTCACGCTGTCACGGACGAAGAAGACAACAAGGATCAGGTGGTACTGAAACCGGAACACTTCCGGATCCTCGCTACCAGTGCGCTTGCCACTGCTTCTCCACTCGAATCAAAGATCCGAGAATGCACGGAGCAAGAAGCAGAAGTCGCACAAGCTCTCGCTACCCTTCGCAAGAAGGGTCCTCGCAAACTTGTCGGCGGTTTACTCGAATGGGAAGAGAGTGACGGACTCATCTATTACAAGGGAAAACTCTACATCCCTAACAACAAAGAGCTCCGTCATGAAATCGTCAAATCTTGCCATGACACCCCCGGCTGGTCATCCGGGCAAACACGGCACCATAGAGCTAGTCTCACGACACTATTGGTGGCCAAAGATGAATGCCTTCATCGAGACTTACGTACTAGGTTGTGATCGCTGTCAACGCTACAAGTCAGCTCCACACCCTAAAGCAGTACTACAGCCTCAGGAAACTCCGGCCGGACCTTGGGAACACATCGGAGTGGATCTCATCACTCAGCTGCCACCCTCTAAGGGATTCGATTCGATCGCAGTCTACGTCGACCATTATTCCGATCAAACACACATCATCCCTACTACCACTAAGGTTAACGCTGAGGGGATTGCCGATCTACATTACAAAGAAGTATTCCGACTTCACGGCATTCCCAAGAAGGTGTTCTCTGACCGAGGACCCCAGTTTGCAGCGCGCTTCATGCGTGCGCTCTATCACCGCCTAGGCATAGAGACTGGTTTTACGACCGCCTATCATCCGCAAGGAAATGGCAAAGTCGAACGCAAAAACCAGGATATCGAACAGTACCTACGTCTATTCTGTCAGCAACGACAAGACGACTGGGTCGATCATCTGCCGGCGGCTGAGTTTGCACTCAACTCGCGAGTACATGCGGGTAATTCACAAACACCGTTTGAGGTCATCTACGGATATCGCCCCGACTTCACCATACCAGTCGGCAAGCGAAGCAATATCCCATCACTCGATGAGCGCCTTGACAACATGGCTCGAGTACGCAAAGAGACCGAAGCAGCTCTTCGTCTAAGCAAAGAAAAGATGAAGCAACTTTACGAGTCTGAGAAGCGTTCTCCACGCGTCTTCCAAGTAGGGGACATGGTCTGGCTAAACGCTAAGAACGTCCAGATTCACCAGGCTACCCCTAAACTCGGTCCTCGACAACTCGGCCCGTACAAGGTCATCGAACGCATTGGCGATCTTGATTACAAACTCGATCTACCCAGCTATCTCCGAATCCACCCCGTCTTCCATATCAACCGTCTAAGCCCCTGGCACGACAACGGCAAAGACGTACCTCCACCTCCTGATCCTATTGTCATAGACGGAGAAGAGCAGTACGTTGTCGAGAAAGTGCTAGACAGCAGGCTACACGGACGATGGAAGAAACTGCAATTCCTAGTCAAATGGGAAGGGTATTCAGACGGACACAATAGCTGGGAACCGGTTGAAAACCTCGAGAATAGTCAAGAAGCGATTGACGACTTCTACAAAGCAAACCCCGGAGCGCCCCGGGTCATCAAAGCTTCACTCTTCGCGGATCTCCGCTCGCACCTTCGGGAATTCAATACCCTGACCGACCCCGCTTTCCTTCGCACGATCTATCCATCTACATACGATCTTAGCTGGGATGAAGGCAAACACATTGGTCTGGATATCTCAAGAACATCACACTGACGGGTAACGTCGAGTCAACGACACCAGAAGGGGAGAAACTTCCTAGCATCCTTCTGACTAGACAATCGGGGCAATTCTGCTGAATCCCTGTAGACGGGTAGAAGACCTCTATCACCACAGCACAGTGATGCTTCGCAAGGACGCTCGATTGTAGGAGGGGGGTAATGTCATGGATGGCCTGACTAGCCCTTAATTTTCGCAATTTACCTCTTGTTTTTATCTGTAAAACTCCGGGCTACAACACAGTTTCAATTCTCTCTGCATAAACTCCTTTGCACGTCTATTAAGCGCCCGTATCACGTGGCTTAGACGCTCCACACGGTCACATTACTTGCTACTACGTCACACTGGCATGTGACTTAGCTTAAGTAAGACCACATGGCTACAAGCACATGGCTCAGCCCATAGCTAGGGTTTGACGTCATAGATACCGTCCACATGAGCTCCTTATTGTTCTTTCCCTATTGTTCTCTTTATGGAAGGATGTTCTCACAGGTGTGGGAATGGAATACAATAGTTGGTCTCCTTTTAGATAGATTCTCTCACGGGTAGAGTTCTTGGCAAGGTCTAGACAATAGCTATTGTTCTCCTTTAGGTAGTTCTTTTGTTCTTCGTTCACATGGCTTCTTGCAAAGCCTGCCCTTAACATGGTCTGTGCGCAGGCCCCTGAAGTCTATATAAGCAGCTACATGTACGCTCCTAGCCCTCATCTCGACCTCTTGGTCCTTACTGGGCTAGGTAAGCAACACCCCTCTTGTACTACATAGCGAGTAGTATCAATACTAACTTGGTCTTTACTGGGCTAGCTACCTGAATAAGGTTTATAGTTGGTGAGAGCATTGTGCTACACGCCTGCCACCACCTCGTCGTCGTCATCCACACCGTGTCCCTAGTTGCTGCGTCGAGCTCCGTCTCCGTGACAGGAGATGAAGGACTCTCATTGGCTGTGCGCATTGCAGAGGTACATGGATTGAGCCAGTACTACTGGCAAACATCTCTCACAGATGTTAGATGCTGTCACTCTTCAATTTCAGTCATATACTCCTGCGGTGTTTTTGAATGCTGCACCTAGACAGACAGTGCATGCCTCAAATGCAGCAGTGTCAGATTATGCTCTGCAAAATAGTGCATAGCTTGTATAAAGATCACACATAGCAATGCAACCATTTGGTAGTTGTACACATAAGTACTCTTGATCTTTGCTAACATTCACTATTGCTGAAGTTGACTGTTGCTCCATTCTCATAGACATACAATGCCTTGCTGGTTCAGAACTTCCTCTTAGTTGAAGAGTACTTGTTTCTTGTTGTGGCTCCTCCATTGTGCCTTGGTTTGTCTCAAGCTTGCATGAGCTTGTGATTACAATTTCCTATTCATGTGAGATGATTACCCATGTTGAAGTCTTCCTTGACTAGCTTCTGTGTCAGGGATACATACATCCTGTGCAACAACATGCCTTGCACCTGCAAAGTGACTGTACCCCCAACCAGGAGATCAATGTGGCTGACAAGTTCTGGAAGTCTCAGCAGTGCAAAATCACACAGCAACTGATCAAGACCATTGAAAGTCAGTCTAAGACTTCATATCCTACATGGTGGCTGAAGCTCTCAATCCCCCTCCAAGTCAGGCTTCAGGCCTCAGATGTGCCAGACTTCACCTCCGGCTAGTTATTTCCAAATGATTATCAACCTTGTGCCAGCTTGCTCCTCGTCTCCACCAAGCTCGAACCAGTTACGTTCTATTATACAGGTGCACACGAACTTGTGAACACACTTTTAGATGAGTTTTCTCAGTGCAATGTGCTGAGCGCCAAAGTTTTACAGAGGTCGTTGCCGAGTCCACTCCCGACATCATTAATTGGTTGATGGCGGCATGTCACGGAGGCTGTTCTGAACATTCAACATTCGGACAGCTTTTAATAGCTCGTTCGAAGATGCATTTCTCAAGTCCTGCGATTTCTGGAAGCCAAACGCAAGGGCTCAAGAACAGTGGGTGACGAGCTGTACAGTGTCATGCTGTGTGCTCTACAGCTAGGCTCGGACGCCATTGGGGACTCGAGGTGTTGAGACGAGCGTTGGGATGCCGGGGTTTCGAAACATTTCATCTTGTAACGAAGTTCATCATTGGACTGCGCACGAGTGCTTACTTAAGCTTGAACCTGTTAATGTTAACTAAGTTCACAGCTGTCCTCGCCTCAACTTCAACCTCAACCTCCATCCTTCCGTGTCGGTGTCCTCGCCTCTTCCCAACGTTCTTGTCGTTGGTCCCTCTGTCTTTCATTGACGAGCACATTCTTTCACCACTCTCTCTCCGTACTAAACCTACCCTCATAACCAAGCACCTTCTCTCTCTAGTTGAACATCTCAAGATGAAGTTTGCCGCTACCTTTCTTTCCATTGTGTTCTGCGTCGCTGCCACTGTCGAGGCTCACGCTCACATCGGCCGGTACCATCGCCGCGGTCCATCTGCCACATTCCCCTCGACCACACCAACGTAAGTCTCCTTTCCTCCACACTTGGATTCTGCACTCATAATTAACCATACTACCTCTTCGCACACACAGACCCACCCCCTCTACCGCACCCCCTTCTAACCCCGGTGCTAAGCGTGGTGTCTCTTTCAACGACGTCGCAGCTGCCAACCAGTTTGGAAGCAAGTAAGCGCATTTCGCGCTCGAACTTCCATTCTCTACAATAATATGTCTGTTTCAGAATTACTTGGGCCTACAATTGGGCGGCCACCCATGATGGAACTTTGAACCCTGGCATCAAATTCGCCCCCATGCTCTGGGGCATAGACCAGTCACATACCGCCAACTGGGCCAACGATGCCACGGCAGCCATCGCCGCTGGCGCCACACACCTCCTCGGGTGAGCGTCCTCTCGTAGATGGGCGTTGACACGCCCTTAACAACACGCGCTCACACTTGCGCCTTCGCCGTGTTTTCCGCAGTTTCAACGAGCCAGATTTGGGTGCGCAGTCCAACATAAGTCCCGAGGATGCTGCCAAAGCCTGGAAGACATACATGCAGCCGTTCGCCGGCAAGGCCGCCCTGATTGCGCCTGCTGTTACCAACGGCGCTGCCCCGATGGGGCTTGCCTGGCTCGACAGCTTCTTGGCTGCATGCGATACATGCACTATTGACGCGATTGCCATCCACATCTACGACTCTGCCACGAACGTCGCCTACTTCCAGAACTACATCTCCGATGCCGCCTCCAAGTATGGCAAGCCCGTCTGGGTCACTGAGGTATGTCCATGCCACGTTTGAGTCTCCCACGCGCAGTACGACCATTGTCCTGACCGTGGTATCTCTTGTTTGTGATTGAACCTAGTTCGGCGCTTCCGGGACAGTACAGCAGCAACAAACTTTCCTGCAGACGATGCTCCCCTTCCTTGACAACCTCTCTGGCGTTCAGTGCTACGCGTACTTCATGGCCGGCTCAAACATCCTCACCACTTCCAGCAACCAGATCACTGCGCTCGGCACGACCTACAACACCGTCTAGAGTTCGCCGTCGGCCCGCCGTCTGTTCTCACCGCTCTCTAGATTATGATAGAAAGAACCTCGAGATGATGCTGCGCATTGACCTGACTAACTTGGAAGCTAAGTACGACAGATTGCTTAGCGTAATATCCCTCCTTTTATTCTTCTTTCGCTGCATGCGCCGGATGCGCTTGCCCTTGTATATTGACCTTCCCTCTCTTATGTCGTTGTGCATGGTCGCGACGTCGCACGTTTAGCTACATGTCTCCCTTCTGCGAGATGGTTGACGATCTGCTGGGCTCCTGGAATCGTAGTGTACCTGTTTTGCGTTGCTTGTGATGTTATGACCGGTGTTTGATCACACTGAAAGACGTGGATGTTCAATGTTGAAGCGTTGATTATGCCCATACTGTATCGGTCCTGTTTAAAACGCAGTGTACTTGTTGAGGGTATAGGTGGGTGCTGATAGTGCGATAATTGCCGGTAATGGCCTGCACTCTGATCGCTGCAGCCCTGGGATGCATAACGACTTCTTGTGTCTAGCGTTATGGTGCATAAACAGAAAATTCAGACAATGTACGCAGCAAAAACTTATGTGTTCGGGAATATGTACATTCTGGTGTACGAAGCGTGACACACATACACCGTCAATCAATAAGGTGTTCGAAGGAACGGTAGCGCATTGAACATCGCGTAGGGGTATCTGCAGGCTTGTTATATTGATTACGACAGTCTGGCGATAGAAGGAGGTCGTTAACTTGGGCGGTACATCACAGCGACAACAAGGGAAAGTAACGCGCACCTGATAAAGTACGCTGTAACGAAAATTCCAAACAGTAAAACCCTGATACGACATCCGCTTGTTATTTTTCTCTATGACATCTTCTAAACCTGTTCCGCTCCTCGCATAAGCCGATGACCAAGCTGGAAACAATTCACAGCTCGCCACCAGCGCTGCTCGGACCGTGCCACGTTTTCAGCTTTTCTGTCACCGTCACGATAGCTGCGTACACAGCTTCGAGTATACCGAATCCGCCGGAACCGTCGTCGAGGGTAGAAGAGGAGGAGCCTGGACCGTTGTTAGGGAGTTCGGTGCCCGAGAGGTAGTATTTTGCGCGGGAGAGGATGATGGAAAGGTGCACGGGGAAGTAAACGAGAAGGCCGATGGAGAAGAGAACGGAGAGTGTAGTTAATATGAGGACTATTTGAGAGCAAAGAAGGTTGATTAGGTTTTATGACACAGTGCGTTTTCAAAGAAGGAATATTTACCCAAGACCAGCTTCTCCCAGGGCTCCATCATGGTCAACGCGAACGTCGACTCGAACCAAATACGTTTTCGCCATAGATACGCGGCGAGCCGGTTTTCGGGTGCGCGGTAGGGCAGGCGTAGGGAGAAGAGGACGTCCCAGACGGAGGGGACGCGTTTCCAGGTCGGGACGGAATATTCGCAGTCTTCGGGCGGGGGGTGTGGCTTGGCTGAGGGCGAGGCGGAAGGAGACATGGCGGGTGCGTAGAAGGTCGTTAGTTGAGGTCACTGGGAATGTTGTGGTCTGGTGAGTGGACGTTCTTCAGGCCGTCGTCGTCGTCGTTCGGGAAGACGTGCCAGTGGTCGTTTAGAGAAATATCAGTGTAAATTATGTAACTTATCCGAGATTGAAATCCAGCTAGACGCTTACAGCTCAACTGGCCAGTCTGAACTGCGTCCACTTCGATCCCTTTGTAGGGATACTGTAATATCAATTCGCTGCTACGTCGAAATGAGTTGGCCACGATGAAGTTTGGGGTAGTGACAGTGCACTCTCGCCGGTAGGGCAAGTTTATTACAGCTCATAGCTTGTCTGATAAGATAAGTCAGGCATCAATCATGAATGAAGTTCGAGCACTGAGCAGATCATTTCTTTGCATACTCCCAGCACCTAGCGAAACTTCCCCAAGAGGAGGGGCTAGGTGGCTGACGAGAAATACGTCGCATTGCGATCAGAACCAGCCACTACATGTGCATGCAGCTGTAGCGGCCATCGTGCGCGCCCAATATGACTTGTCGATGCTCAGACTCACCGCCATGACAATCCGACATTGATTACACAACGCTGTGCCTTGGGAGCCCGCAAATCTCAGTAGTAGCCAAGCCCTAGGAGCCGAAGGCAACTGGGCCGCTGGCGCACGTGAGTTGTCATATGTGCGGGAACGGGAGCTCCACCTGCTGTACATGTCCAAGTAATAGAAGCTAGGACAGTCAAGACGGAAAAGCATGCATTTGTATGTGAGAGGCGGGGTTTATACTAAGACTGTACAGCGCAGGCCATGGAATGGACTGTTGAAAGGAAGCGCTTCAACGAGGTCTCACGAGCTCGAAGACGAGGCAGCTTGTTGTGCCAAAAGTCGCCTGCAGGAGTAAAGGGAATAGTTATCAACATCGACCGCAATACAGACATTTGGTGTTGCCACCGGTGAACACGTACTGTCGCGCAGCCAAAACCATCCTGGCCTTCCTCTCCCTCAGACTTGCCTCACGCTTTTCCGCGCTCTCCTCCCACTTGGTCGCCGTGGTAGGAGTAGATGTTATCGCGGATAACGTGCCTGTTGCATTGGATGCGTCTTCCAAGGTCAGATTCTGCAGGTTGTAGCGAGAGATTAACGTTTCTTTGGGCTTTGAAGAGGGTGCAGGTTGGTTTCCAGGTGCCGGGGCTTGTGCAGCTGCTTGTTCAGTACGAGGGTAGAGTGTGTAATAGGCCGCCGGCGGCTACATACATACGAGAACGTCAGCGTTGATGGTCACCCCATGGAAATGGTGCACTGTGAAACGTACCGGAGGCAAGTATCCCCTCTCTAATATCTTGTTCGACGTCAATTGCACACTACCCGTGCGTAGGAGGTCGTAGCGAATGTTGTCACTGTTCCATGGCACTCGTACCGCGAGATATGAGAGTACAATACGACACGGCATACCTAGGTATATCAGGAAACATGCTGTGTATTGTTTCGACCTGTTATTACAGCCAAGTAAGCCAAGCAACCACAGGTATTCAGGAAGCAAATACAAACTTGCTCGGGTGTGATTGTCTTGGGCTTGAAGCCCAAAATTGCAGCGGGAGACCGAGCTCCGCCTGGAGTGTCTTTACCTGTCAATGCATCCGACCGTTATGACTTTAGTCGGGTTTGTGGAGAGTTATGAGTGCGCACTTGAGGTAGCCCATCTGAAGACAATGACAATGACAGCAACGGCTACGACAAAATTGACAACTTCGCCCATCCTTGGTATGAGACTGCGTGTAAGGCGCGGTGGCAGTGGTGGCGGTCGGTGGGGAAGAGTTAGTTTGTGGATTAATTACTGCTCCAGGAATGGACATATCTACGTAAGTTCCGAGACCTGGCTTGTACAGCACACTCATGCACTCAACGCGTTCTGTTCACTGCAAACACTTTCACTAGACCTTTAATCTCCTTTTGCTCTCTATTCACGACTGACAGAGATCCCTAGCTATATTTATTTGAGCTGGAATGGATCAAGACGCTCTTTCTCCTTCTCAGCAAGAGGCTTTGAGTCAGCTGCAGGCTCTCACTAACGGTGGCGACGCCGAAGTCGCCATTGCCATATTGGACAGCGTTGGCTGGGATGTTCAGGTATGTGCTCAGAACCGTGCTCTTTTGTTGGGATGTTCTGCCCCGTGTAAGCCTGCTGTCAATCCAGTTAGGTATACTGGAAACGCTGGCATATCTTGTAGTGCCATACCTGATTCATTGTCGACGAGAAATCGTCAGACGAGCGTGAATCTGGGTATCTGTACCATCTAAATGCCATGCTATTGTCGTGACTCGTGGTTATTATACGACGCTCATGTACGTCGTAGCGCGCTGCAGATGTCGTATTCGACCATAACACGTCCGCTCCTTTGAGAATTTCACAACCGGCTACCTCAAGTTCGTCGGAGCCACCAGCAAGAACGACGCGTAATATCGAACACTTCGATCTTGACGACTCTGAGCAAGCCGGCCTCCTTGACGGTCAGCCCACACGGCGGCGGTTTAGCCGAGTGGTATGTACCAGCTATGTCGTTCTGAGAGCAATTATGTTAACTTATCTTGCATAGGCTCCATCTCCCTCCGTCCTCGCACTTCTGCTGCGCCCCATACGATTCATTATTGCGCTCCTTGCCGTCCCCTACACCATTATCCGCGTCATCTTGCGCACCCTCCGCATTCCTATCCCTCTGCCTCCTGTATCTCCTTCGTTCTCCATCACAGGGCTCGGCATCAACTTTGGGCTTCCCTATCGTCCAAGCATCGGTCCCCCTCCAGTACGAGATGCGAAAGTGGCTGCTGAACGGTGGGTACGCGCTCTTGAAGAGGAGACTGGGTGTGTCTCCATCTCCCGCGCCCAACTCTCGGAGGCAGACGCCAGTGGTGTCGCTTCTGGCTCCAGCTCCGTAGCGAGAAGACACGACGAAACGCCGGTGCACGTCTTGCCAGATTTCTTCATTGGAAGCTATGAGTCGTTCGTCCGCAATCTGACCAAGGAGAGCGAAGCCAAGGTTGGTTGTGTCATTATCGTGAGCGAGGAGCACGACGATGTGCCAGAATTCAAGAGGTCAGTCGCCCTCGATACCGCTCAATAGGATGAGGTATATTGAATGCATGTTCCAGGGGCACGCTCACCGACCCCGAATTTGTGCGGGTCCTGAGAGACAACGATTTCGCGGTCTGGGGAGGTGATATTCGTGACCGCGATGCATGGAGTGGTACATCCTTCTTCTTCCCGGTTATGTTATGTCACTAAAGGTCTTTCTGGCTACAGCTGCGCAAAAGTTGCAAGCGACTACCTACCCCTTCGTCGCGTTCATTGCTCTTCAAGCTCGCCGCATACCTGCACGAGGGCAACCGCCATCAGTGCTCACGGTTCTGTCTCGACACCAAGGCCCTTCCATTCCCGCTGTGTCTGCTCCCACATCGGCACGCACGCTGGTAGCGCACCTCAACGAGTCGCTTCTCCCTCGTGTTACTCCCTACCTGGGAGGCCTTCAACGTCAGGCTGCTGACCGGGAAGCTGCGCGTCTCATTGAGCAGCGCGAGCGCGAGAGAGAGCGTGCGTTGCGCGCGGAACAGGATCGGGCGTTTGAGGAAGCAGCTCGTCGGGACAAGGATAAAATTGAAAGGAGGATTGCTGAGGAGAGAGAGGAACAGCAGGCTGCCTTGCGGCAGGTAGCGGAAGACCAGCGACAGCAGGAAGAGCAGTTGAGGCTGGAGGTGGAGAAGGCTAACTGGGAGGCAAAGAGGATGGAGTGGAGGCGATGGGGACGCAGGGAGTTGCTACCAAGGGAGCCAAGACCTGGTGAGCAAGGTCGAGGCAAGACCGTTCGGGTCGGTGTGCGCATGCCGGATGGGAAACGACCAGTCAGGTTCTTTGGAGAGGCCGACTCGTTGACCGCTGTCTATGCCTTCGTTGATGCGCAATTTATTCCTGAAGGAGCGGAATATACGTCGGCGTCGGACCCGGTTGTTGCACCCGATGGTGAGCAGTCAGGAGAGATTGGATTGCTGCATGCGATGGAGAAGGTGGGGAAGAAGAACGGGCATTGGTGGGGCTTCAAGCTTGCCATGGCTTATCCGCGCAGGGAGATACACTGGGAGCCCGGTAGGAAGGTGGGGGAGGTGGAGGGACTGAGCGGCGGCCAGCTTGTTGTCGAGTTGTTTGAAGATCCTTCGACAAGTGGGAAGGGCAAGGGGAAGACTCAGTCGAGAACCAGCTTGGAGAGTAGTCGTTCGGGCTCGAACGGAGCTGCAAGTCCTCCGGCTGAAGATTCCGATGAATACGAAACCGAAAGCGATTAAGCAAAAGCGAATGCACTCGCATTTGAAGGGTTTTTCTTCTATGTCGGGCTAACCGTTGGAGTTTCTAGAGACTGGAACCGGCTTTGGGGTTTTTTGCGAGATATAGTATTATCGTTCTAATGCTGTCTAGCTGCTTTATCTCGACTTTGCAATGTCATAAGTCTCGCCAACAAACGCATTCAATTAGAGCAAAGCACGTCGACTTGCTCACGCTATAGCTCTTCGCATCGTGGTACTATAGTATACATGGACGTGATGAAGATACACGCAGGAGGGAGTCAACGCGTAGATGAGAATTGCTCGGTTTCGCAGATTTGCGACGGTATTGATGTGCCGTGATAGCCTGACTGCATATTTTCCCCCCTGCTCACATTCTTGGCTTTTGGAGGTCGGCCGACCTGAAAGCCTCATCCAACATGGCTGCTCAAGTCAGGAACTTGTCCAATGGGCGCTGGTTTCAGCCACAAAGACGGCGCCAAAGATCACATGACCTGCGCCACCACGCTGATCGCGATCGGCGTTTGACTGGCTTGTGTACTCAAGCCTTATAGCAACAGCCACCATGCACGTAGCAAACATACTGCTCGCTACCTACGCCTTTACAGAGGTAGGGTACGCTCTCAAGCTGCCTTTTGGATTCCATCTGCCATGGGCGTCCGCGCAGTGGAACAACAACCAGATTCCCCTTATGATACCTGCCGAATACGAAGAGCCAGAGACTCCGTCAAACCGCATTGCCATCATAGGTGCGGGCGCGGGTGGCTCGTCCGCTGCCTTCTGGATAGCAAAGGCCAAGGAGAGGTGGGGGCTGGACGTTGAGATTGATGTCTTCGAGGCCAAGGACTACATTGGCGGACGTGAGTAACTTTGTCATTCGATATATGTTAAAGCCGCTACTTCCTATATGCTGCATGGAATATTGGCAACTGAGCAGACATACACCTGTCTGAAGTCAAGCCATGTTTTTTTACTACAAATATTCAGTACACTGAGAGTCCTTGCGTAACTAACGTTGTTGACAGGCAGCACAACTGTTCAGCCGTATGACGACCCAAGCCTGGCTCCTATCGAGCTTGGAGCCTCCATTTTCGTCGAAGTTAACAAGAACATGTGGCGTGCGGCACACGAGTTTGGCTTCAATCTCTCCGACTCTGCAGAAGGCTCGAACACACTCGGTATTTGGGACGGCAAGGAGTTCATACTAACAGTGCGTTCGTCCCGTGCTCGTGATACTCTACTCAGTTGACACCGCGTAGACGAGCAGCGGAACATTAGGCACGTGGTGGTCGACTATCAAAGTACTCTGGCGATACGGCATCAACGCACCACGGCGCACGCAGGCTCTGTACGCTCATCATTTCAATCAAGTTATTCGAACCACCTTCTCACCTTGGCACGTAGTGTAAAGGAGATGATTGGTACCTTCCTCACACTATATTCGACATCTCTAGGCAGCTCTCCGTGGCAGGATCTCGCTCACCTTGCGTCCTCCTTTGAGTGGACGTCCATCGTAAACAGCACCGCCGCGGAGTATCTTGACGGGCAGGGTGTCAACCCCAAGTTCACACGAGAAATGGTTGAGGCTGCCACACGCGTAAATTATGGCCAGGTGAGTGTATTTGGTGAACTTGACTGGAGTCATCTTGATTGACTGTACGGATGACAGAACGCCGATGCAATTCATGCCCTCGAAGCTATGTGCTCTATGGCGGCAAACAAGGCCTCGCAAGTTGTCGGCGGGAACTGGCAAATATTCGATCAATTCATCAAGCGTTCCAACGCTTCACTGCACCTGAATACCACTGTACGTCGGATTACCGAGCTCGCCTACAGCTGACTGACACTGTTCCAAGGTCACCTCTATTAATCAGAAAGCTTCGAACAAATTTGTGGTTCACACCATCTCGTCCGTCACTAAGCAAGTATCTGCACGCTCGTACCGCTCGGTGATCATCGCTGCACCTTATCACAGCGCCTCTCTCAGCGTGCACCTCCTCGACGACGCTTCCATGCCTGTGATCCCGCCCCAGCCATACGTCCATCTCTACGTTACTCTCGTCAGCACACCCAATCCTTCTGCTCGTACCCGCTTTTTTGGTTTGAAAGACAAGGACACGGTACCCAATATGGTGCTGACGACCTGGGAACGCGCGAGATTCTCTGAGGAGGATGAGAAGCCCGAGTTCAACTCCCTCAGCTATCATGGCAAGATCCGCTCGAGGATGGATGGCACGACGAACTTGACGTTGTTGGGTGTGGGAGATGCTGAGGGACGGGATGAGAGCGGGGAGGAGTGGAGCGTCAAGATCTTCAGCGACCATCCGATTGAGGACCGTTGGTTGAGGAGAGCGTTTGGCAAGATTGGGTGGGTGTATAGGAAGGAGGTACGTGTTTTATTTCGTTCAGCTCAGATTGAATTCGAATGCTAACGTGTTTGTTGTGGGCAGTGGGACGCGTATCCGGTACTACCACCCACTGATACGTTCCCGCCAATCAAGCTCGCGAAGGGGCTGTACTACGTAAACGCATTTGAGCCGTATGTTATTCCAGGTCTTTCCCTCGTGACGTATCTTTCATGCTCATCCTCGTTGTATACAGGTTCATATCTACAATGGAGACAGAGACCATCTCCTCGCGTAACATCGTCGAGTTGCTCATGCAGGAAGAGTTTGGCGCGAGCATCTGCAAGTCTGTGCCCAACGCTTCAGTTACCGAAGAAAGCAAGGATTTCGTGTATGGATGGGATTGTTAACTTTAATGACTGTCGCGTTTCTTAAGGAATGTTTTCGCTATGGTAATTTCTGCTAGTATCGTTGTTATATCTGCACTGCACGCTCTTGTTGTAATCGTAATTAATCATGCGTTCTCTTCTCGTTCCTGCTGTATACATCTGCCTTCGGACGCTCGTTGCGACAATTGTCGTCTGGTCGAATTCAAAGTGTAGTTTCCTCGAGCGCGAGCAATCATTAATCATTGGTAACCTCACGAGCGACCATGCAACCGATGGAGAGGATTTAAAGTCGGAACTAAAGCCTAATTTGACAAAGAGAGCACAAAGCGTTATGATCAAGCATACGCGCACAAGTCCCAGAAAAACGGGTAAATTCCCATGCATCGATTTAACTAGCATAACAAGACTGATTCCGACGTAGAAGTGATTGGCCTTACTGCGAGATCCATTCTGTGGTAAAGCTAAGAAAACAAACAGTCGTCGCTACAGAAAAATCACCCGCCATATTCAGCGCACACACTCATACAGGCCATTGAAGACTAGTATACTCACTCGAGTTCTCAAACCCCTCTGTCTCGCCCATCCTCTTCCCATCGAGCCCCCTTACCTCATCTATATCACCAGTCTCCTCCGCCTTTGCGATACATATTCTCTGATGCATCTGAACCCGATCCGCCAAGGCCCAAATCCCTGCTTTGCGAATCTGGACAGTCCCATGCGTCAGGCCGTGATGACGGCTCAAGGTGTGCACATGCAGCGCTCTGGCACCGACGAGGCCTAGGGGCAGAAGGTGGTCCTCAATTTTAGAGGACAGGAACAGGTCTACAAGCCATGTCATGTCCGTGTCCTGAGGTTGCCAATTCATGCCGATCAAAAAGCCCCGTGGTGAGCAAAGGCACTTGAAGAGAGAGCGAGAAGAGGCGGTGACGTACATCTCGAAAGGAGAATATCCTGTTCTGGGCTTCCCACTGGATGAGCCATACGGGTTGTTGTACGACTAGTCTCTGTACGATATCTTGAGGTGCGACGCCGGCGTCGAACATCCGGTCAATATCAGGAAAGAGATAGAGCATGCCGGACATGGTACCTATGACGAGATGGCATCCGTCGGGGGAGAACTTTGCTATACGGATGACGAAGCGGACCATGTTCTGGATCACAGCAAACATAGCCTAGACAGACGTACTCACCTGAGGAATAGCAAGGCCTGTGCCTTCCTTGAAAATGTGGGAAAGTGTCTCCGAGGTCTTGAACTTCTTCAGGTGTGAGCGCAACAACTGTGTACACGTTCAACGCTTCGACTCCAGCCGTTACTGCCATACTCATGTGATCGTACTTGGGAATTTTGACGCCATGGACAGCAGATACACCTGATTCCTGCCCTGCCACTTTCTCAAATCTGCATAAAGCCTTCCTGGACGGAGGGTAGTCTTTGTAGAAGACTACATTCCTGTCGAATCGGGGCGTTGTAGAATGGCTTTTGTCATCGACATCAGCCTCATTGCGTAGCCGGATTAAGACAAAGGCAAAATCAAACCAAGCGCAGAGGTACTTGACAGAAAGCTGCATATCCAGCAGGGCGGAGGACAGAAGCACATGCTGATCTGCAAGGACTGTTGACTGGCCAAGTAAAATCAGATCGAGGTCGATGACCTGGTCAAGCTCGCCACGGAGGACGTCGTAGATCTGTATGACGTGTGGCTGGTCTCTAGCGACGACATCAAGATGCGAATTGTGAAAGGTTTTGGGAAACATTTGCCAGCTACCTTATGGGAGGGACGCATGTGGCACGTAGCCCTCACATGCGTTGGAAATCATCTTCGAGTGGTCTGCGTATTCTTGGAGCTGTGACTCTGTGGCAGCGAGCGATGATGGGTGTGTGATTGGCGTGACGGTCGTCGGCACCTTGTCAACGAAACGCCAGACCTCGATGGAGCCCGTCGTGGGCATACCACGCCAAAGCAAAAGCAAGTCTCCGGAGTGTACAAATTGCGTCACCTGCATTGTGCAAACAAAAACAAATGCCATAAATGAGTTATTGATATAGGTAACAAGCAAGGGGTTTGGGTACCTTGGGCAGAGTCCATATCAGTTGTGATCCATCCACCGTGCGCACAACAAGCTCGCTTCGTGCCGTCAGTGCAAGTAGAACGCTGTGGTCGTTGTCAATAGCAAATTGATCGACTGCGGTGTCAAAGCAGGTATAACCTCCCTGGACAATGTATCCGCGCCCAGACCAGTTTTGCTCAAGGATGACAAATTTTTGACCTGCGTCGCAAGGTGTGTCAGCACGCTCACAATGGTATTCAGCATGTGCATATACCAACAGAGGTCTTTCCAACTCTGCCAGCTGATGGTACAGTGCATCTTTGTGCTTGTGTAGGAAGCAATACGTGGATCGAGAGAGCGTGTAGAGTTTGCTGATGGCGTGGAAAGAGATGAAAGATAATATGTAGAGCGTTATGTCGGAAGGCAGTGTGAAAAGCATCTTGGTGATTGGAGGAAAAGAACGGTCGGGCCATGTTACCAACACTTCGATAACTTGGTCCCTGGACGCTCCCGGGCCTGATTACACAATGATACAAGATGACCGCCATGGTAAACCAACAACAATAATCAGCAATAAACATGAGTGTGAGGAGACAGCTGGGATGTGCGGTATACGGCTCAAATAGCCAGAGATCTGCTTTCGGTGGACAAGCAGTCCATATTCAAGTTGCTGCTCAACTATAACACACTGGTAGTTTGATTGACTCAATCTCTACTCCCGACCTGACTCGCAGATACAACGGCACTGAACGCATGCTTCTTATCTACGATTTGCTGCTGAAAGAACCTCTCCATATTGCAGAAAAGAGAGTTGTCCGTTGGCTGATATCATGGAACTAGACTGCACTCGCAACAATCAGTTGTAAGCTGCAAGGGTAGACAGGAGTATAAGTACCGAGACAGTCTTTTGCCTCAAGAGGGGCACCATCTGATGGTAGTGCTGTCTGTGGGATGGAGAAACAGGTTTGGATTGCGGTGGGTCAGACTTAGTAAGAGGTCAGGAGCATGCCGAGGGTGATGTAACGCCAAGCGGTGAATGTGTGTATCAGTGTTGCTACACGCCTCGTATTCATCAAACAAAATCTTGATAATCTGCTAACACTGCATTACAATTCCTGAAGAATGAAGAAGAATTGTTCCAGTGTGCTCCAGCACATTGATGCCTTTTCAGATGTGACCTTTTTGTCCCCCAAAGTGTGGGAATTTGATGGCAGAATACAGACAGTAACAGTGTCAATAACAAAACAATGAATCCAGCTGATAGCATCACACTGACTTTGTTATCAGCCCTTTATAACTTGGCATCAGATAACTTTTGCAATCAATATGCAGTTTTTGATTTTTACAGACTGAATATGGGTACAAATCTGTACATATAATACACCATTGGATAGCCCTATCATTTGGCAACATCCTGATACAAACATCCTGTCAATTGAAGTGAAATTAAGCAAGTTATGGCCAGTCTACTGAAAAAATTCATCCAGACTCAGATTCAAACTCCACTCCCACTGGCAAATGATGTCCAATTCTGGTCAGGTTGATGTGCAGCAATATACAGACATTGCTTGCTCTCTGGCCAAGGAATACAATAAGAAGACATGCCACACATAGTGTTGGCTCTGAGCAAGAATTACCAGTACTTTGGAAGCTAAGTACAAATTCTCAACCCCTACATTCTTGAACAATGTGAACCTGTGGCTGCATCAGCAGTGAGTGCTGCATCTAATTGTTCCACAAGTTTCACAACTGTTAATTGCTCTCTAAGCAGGTGTTACAATCAGAACACAGCCTGCAGCAGTTCCAATGGGGGTGAGGCAGTTCAGACATCAACAGCACATGGTTGCATCAAAAAAAAAAAAAAAAAAAAAAAAAAAAAAAAAAAAAAAAAAAAAAAAAAAAAAAAAAAAAAAAAAAAAAAAAAAAAAAACAACATGGTTGCATCAGCAGCAAGCACTGCGTCAAATTGTTGCACAAAGTTCACAACCATGAGTTGCTCTCTGAGGAGGAATTAAAACCAGAACATAGCCTGTGGCAGTTCCAATGCGGCTGAAGCAGTTCAGACATCAACAGGATGTGGTTGCATCAGCATAAAGCACTGCCTTTGATTCTTCCATACAGTTTCACAACCACCAGTTGCTCCATAAGCAGGAGTTACAATCAGAACACAGCCTGTTGCAGCTCTGATGGGGGTGAGGCAGTGCAGACATCAACAGGACACATGTAACATGTTCTACCAATTGGTATAATGAGACACCCTACAGCCCTTCATTCTTGAAGCAAGTAATTTTCTAGAATCAGCAGTGAACACTGCACAAGATTTTTGACAAGATAGATGAAGCCCCTTGCTACCATTAGTGACTGCCTTTGTCAATGTATGGCTCCTTTTCCTGGAACTAAACAGACACATGTCAAACAATCTTTATCTCCATGCTCCACTCCACAAACTTGTTTTTATTCTTTGCTCACAGCCATTGTTGCACTTCAAACAATACAGCACAGTCCCTCTTCTTTCATGAATGATTGTGTGCTCCAGTGAAGACAAACCACCAACTTACTAAACATTACTTATTGAAGAAGCTATTCCCAACAAAATTACTTGTTCAGGCTGCTACCAGCACCAAGTTTACTCACAAATCTGGCTCAAAAAGTAATATTTCAGTCAATCTTCAGGAATTGTACTTGCCGCTTGCCGGCCTTGCTAACGCTAGTTCCAATCCCACAATTGTTCGGAAATGGTGTAACTTTGCAGCTACTACTGGTGACCAGACATAGTACTTGTAGAGGCAGCAAGCCATAGCAATGCTGAAACACCTACTGCAAAAGGGTGGCTTGGGTTGAAACAGATACTGACAAAAGACCCAGCTTCAGGGGCATCAGGTAACTGGCCAAGGCTATCCATTGCTAAGTTATGAACAGCCACAGAGAGCACCATAGCAACTGGTAGCTAAATTTTTTTCTCCTGATGCAGAACCACCCGAGACATTTCCAATCCCCTATATTGCCAGTGCAAGATACATAAAGCCCCTTGCCACCATCTCATACCTCAGCACACCCCCAATAACATCATTCCGTCTCCTCTTATTGTGTCAGCGCTGGTCGGTAAGTACATAACCAGCTGTGTCTTGGGTCACTGTACTGAAGACCAACAACTAGCAGCTTCACTGTTGTCTTTTCAAACCACTTCATCACCCTTTGACATCTTTTATTGACATGCGGCTCTTTACCTCTATTGTTTTCCTCACTGCCATGGTTACTGGTGCAGTCTATACAGTAACTGTGTCTGCTGTCCCATACAGCAGTCCAGCAACCCACTTGGCAGCTTACCCTGACAACAAGTTGGCAAGTCGGAGCACAGACTCAGACCCGGAACACGACATAGCCAATCTTACCGGTCTTACTAACTACAAGTTCAAAACGACGTTAAACCTGGAACAAGTCAAAAAATCAACCGATACTTTAAGAAAGGCTTTTGGAGAGCGTGGTCCAGGCTATGATGCTTTGTGGCATGAAGTCAGGGAGCAGGCAGAAGGTGGAATACCACGTGACAGCCTGAAATCAACTAATCCACTTGCACCACACATGTGGGATGTGTACCAATCCATCAAGTCACACTTTCTGCTCACTGGAGATGTTAAGAGACTACAGAAATTGACAGAGGGGGGTCATGTGTACAGATGGTGGAATTTCAAAGTGAACCGATGCTGTGGTCTTCAACCAATCACCTACCCAGATGTTCTGAATGGTTTTTTTCCCAAAGGAGTGGTAAAGTATGTTTGATCCATAATTAATGGTATGCTTACTAACTAATATGGTTAGTGTCTGGGAAAGAAAGAAGAGTTGGTTGGAGCGGGCAAGATCATTTCTTCATATCTAACATTAGGGGCATTCAGAGTGGATGGTTATGGTTGATCCCTGAGTCTGATTGTTGTTTTCTGTAGGGGTGATCTAGAGTCATACTCCCTGATTATTTGCGTGATCAACAAGAATCAAGCAGAATCAGGCCCCTTTGTTGTCCCTTCTCCAGAGGAGGGACAATGAGAACCAGGCTGTGATCATTGCTCTTCCTGTACTGCTTATCATGTAAAATTTGTATAGCACTCTATTGAACACATCTCCTGCTGGCTGCTGTCTGTTCTCTCTAGGCTCTGATCCCCACTCTACCATGGCTATCTACCATTACCTAGTACAAATTGATATGACCTTAAACAAGGTAGCGTGCATAAAAACTGTGTAGACACTACAAAGAGGTTTGCTTACAGAAACCATAGTCAGTAAGCGGTAAGAAATATACTGCTTGAGGTAGCTTGGCATCCAAGTATTTGGTGAGTTCTTATAGATGATACAGTGGATTACTTATTTTTGTGTTGAGAAATCAGCCAGACTCAGCATTGTGTTGATGGGGTGTTCAGAGTGCACTCTGATTACAATTCCTGAAGAATGAAGAAGAATTGTTCCAGTGTGCTCCAGCACATTGATGCCTTTTCAGATGTGACCTTTTTGCCCCCCAAAGTGTGGGAATTGGATAGCAGAATACAGACAGTAACAGCCTCAATAACAAAACAATGATTACAGCTGATGGCATCACACTGGCCTTGTTATCAGCCCTTATTTACTTTGTATCAGATCACTTTTGCAATCAAACTGCAGTTTTTGATTCTCACAGACTGCATATGGGAGCAAATCTGTGCATATAATATGCCATTGGACAGACCTATCTTGTAGCAACATCCTGGTACAAACATCCTGTCAATTGAGGTGCAATTGAGCAAGTTATGGCCAGTCTACTGAAAAAAGTCATCCAGACTCAAATTCAAACTCCACTCCTGCTGGCAAATGATGTCAAATTCCGGTCATATAATCGTGCAGCACATAACACACATTGCTTGCTCTCTGAACAAGGAATAGAATTATAAGACCAATAGTATTGGCTCCAAGCAAGAATTACCAGTACTTTGGAAGCTAGCTACAATTCTCAACCCCCACATTGTTGGACAACGTAAATTTGTGGCTGCATCAGGAGTGAGTACAGCATCTGATTGTTCCACAAAGTTTGGCAACTGTTATTTGCTCTCTAAGGAGGGGTTACAATCAGAACATAGCCTGTGGCAGTTTCAATGGGGGTGAGGCAGTTCAGACATCAACAGGACGTGGTTGCATCAGCATAGAGCACTGCCTTTGATTCTTCCACACAGTTTCACAACCACGGTTACAATCAGAACATAGCCTGTGGGAGTCCTGATGGGGCTGAGGCAGTTCAGACATCAACAGGACGTGGTTGCATCAGCATAGAGCACTGCGTTGGATTCTTCCACACAGTTTCACAACCACTAGTTGCTCTATAAGCAGGAGTTACTATCCGAACCCAGCTTGTGGCAGCTTCATTGGGGGTGAGGCAGTGCAGACATCAACAGGACACATGTAACATGCTCTAGCGATTGATCCAATAAGACACCCTCAAGCCCTTCATTCTTGAAGAAAGTAATTTTCTAGAATCAGCAGTAAACACTGCACAAGATAAATGAGAAGATAGATGAAGCCTCTTGCTGCCACTGGTGACTACCTTCATCAATGTATGGCTCCTTTTCCTGCAACCAAACTTATCAATTGTAGTACAGTCACTTTATCCCAGACCAAATTGCCTATCAAAGGTGTTACTAATAGCAAATGCCCTTAATACAGTCAATATTCATGATCAGATGGCTTGGCAAGATCCTTACCAGGAGCAGAGTTGTTTACTGAGGTTCCTTTTAGTGACAAAGTCACCGGTGCAACTGACTATTTCACGCTATATGATTTTTTCCAATTTGCTATCAATAGCATAATCACTTGTAACTCTGCTCCTGCAGTTTACCAAATTTTATTTAGATTATTCAATATAATTCAACACCATTAAGAAGAAGATGCATGTCAAACAATCTTTATTTCCATGCTCTACTCCACAACCTTGATTTAATTCTGGGCCCACACCCATTGTTGCACTTCAAACAATACAGCACAGTCCCTCTTCTTTCATGAATGATTGTGTGCTCCAGTGAGAACAAACTACTGACTTGCTATACATTACTCATTGAAGAAGCCATTCCTAACAAAATTATATGCTCAGGCTGCTACCAGCATCATGTTTACTTACAAATCTGGCTCAAAAGGTAATACAGTGGACGCTCTCTTAATCCATAGCTCCCATAACCCATAACTCTGAAAAGCCATACATTTCTTGATCCACCGAGTTGGTTCCCTGCCAAAGTCAACACAAAACCCATACCTCTCCAATAATCCATAGCCCATACTTTTTTGGGGTTTCAAACCCATCATTTCTACCTAAATATTCCCAATATGACATATGAGTTATCCATGCATTTGCGCTAAGAAATCCCGATACAAGCAGGATGTTCACCCAATCTCTGCGCTCTGCTCTACATATGAGGCAGGCAGGTGCGCCGTGTAGCATTGGCAACAAGATTTTTTGCTGAAAATAATAACTTGGCCTTGCTCTCCCCCACTTTCTGTCTCAAGATGTCTGAGCTGGTGGATATCCTGAAGAAAGGATTAAAACTTTTGCAGACCTGTGTCAAAGCCCAACGAGATAAAATCCAGGAGCTGCTGAAAGCCAAGAAGTCAGTGCCATCAGAGGATGAAGAGTGGCTTGACAAAGAAGCCAACCTGATTGATGAGCAACAAGCAATAGAGATCCTGGAGAATGCATCAGACTACGAACATGGGTTGGAGTCCCTGGACACATCACAGCAAGAGGCTGTGTGGAAGCTACAAGAGCTTGCAGGAGACATCCCCAAGGCTGTTGGCAACAAGCGCAAACGTAAGCCTGTAATTTTGTACACTTTATATTTTTGCTGCTGAAATGCCCACCGTAAGGACCTGAGCACATTGCCCCGAAAAAGCCACAAGAAACAAAGAAGCTTGTCTTCACGAGGAAGGAAAATGCCACCCTCGAGCAGCAAATTGAGATTCTAGATTGGCATCATAAGCAGGGAAGGAATCAGACGAGAACAGCAGCACAATTTGATCCAATCTATCCGAACTTACTAATCAAACAACCACTCGTGTCTGACTGGCTGAGAAACGAGGAGAAGTGGCAGAAGGAATGGGAAGAGTTGTCTGCCACGCGGTCTTGTTCAGCAAAGCAAGTTTGAAAAACACAGCACCCAGCAGTCACGGAGATGCTGGACATATGGGTTGCACAGGCATTGGCGCATCAGGTGCTTCTGACCGGCGAGGTGCTGCAGCAGAAGTAGACCAGGTTTGCTGACTTGGTTTGCTGACTTGGCTGGTATCCCAGAAGACAAGCAATTGAACCTCAGTGACGGCTGGCTAGGGAAGTACAAGCAGTATCTCGGGCTGAAGCAATACAAGCGCCACAGTGAAGCAGGGTCTGCCAGCAAAGAGGACGCAGAGAGGGAGCAAAACCGGATCTAAGGCTTGATTGCACAATATGGCTATGAGTTGCGTGATATTTTCAACATGGACAAGACCGGTCTTTATTACGTGTACGCACCTTGCTTTACTCTTCCATTTTGCCTGCTAAAAACGACTCCTACAAAAAGTCTCCCCCCCGATTGCAGTATTTCTGATAAGAAGTACTTGGGCGTAAAAGCGAGGAAGGTTTGGCTCACCTATGCATTCACATCGAATGCTGACGGCTCAGAGAAGTTGCCCCGCTCATCATCGGAAAGGCCTACCGTCCAAGGGTATTCAAGAAGAAAACAGGGCCACAGCTCGGTTTTCTGTATTGCCACATTGCCACGGCCTGGATGACCACGGAGCTGTATCAAGAGTGGATTTTGGAGTGGGATAAGGACCTTGGGAAGTGGAACCGTAGGATAATGCTTCTTCAAGATAATTTTTTGGGTCATGCTGCCCCAGACAACTTACAGAATATCCGTGTCGTACCCTTCGAACCAAATCTCACCGCGCACGTCCAGCCAATGGACCAAGGCATCATCCAATGCTTCAAAGCACACTATCTCGCGGAACACATTCAGCACGCCATTCATTGCTACAACATGGACATTACCCCCTCCAAAATCTACGACATCAATCAGCTAGAGGCTATGAGGCTTGCCAACGCCGCATGGCAAGAAGTGGACACAGCGACAATCTGTCACTGCTAGCGCAGAGCTGGGATATTGCCACTGACCGGTGTGGATGGTCCCCGTGCAGCTTCTTCTGTTCCCATCACATCTCTCCTAAACCCAATTGCGGCAGCTGAGAATACCGTTTCCAATGCACTCGACGACCTCACTGCCAGAGGTGTCCTCCAAAAGGACAACAGGATGAGCATTGAGAATCTTCAATCCAGAGGAGGAGAGGTTTGAGGGAATTATGGGGAGCACAGAGGAGGAGATCTGTGCAGCCGTCGTTGAGTCTTGAAAGGCTCAGGAATGTGCAATCACTAATGGAGGCGATGGTGATGTAGATAACAATGCGCCTTTTCTTTCTCAACCCAATCCCACTCACAATGAGGTCCTTCAAGCTGTTGCCCTCATTGACAGCTACATCCGCAACGCTGACAAGCTGGTTGCTTGCAAAATGGAGGCTCTATTAGTTAGTTTCCGCCGTCAGCTTCGCTTGGACAGGTCTCGCTCGACAGCCCTCACTCTGATCACATCTTATTTTTCCCTAAAGATCCTGCCAGATAGTTCTCATTCACTCTGTTAATACACAATTATAATGATCATTAATATTGTTGCTACTTTGTTGTGTCCGTCATCTGAGTCTATGCAGTACTGGCCTCATTGAATCTTTTTACGGACTATGGGCACTTACTGTGGTAACATCCGTGTAGCCCATAATCCTCATAACCCATACTTTTTCGTGCCCACTGAGGGGTATGCGTTAAATGAGCGTTGACTGTACATCATTCAATCTTCAGGAATTGTACTTGCCACTTGCCGGCCTTGCTAACGCTAGTTGATAATCTAATCCAGAATAATGATGGCAAGAAAGTCACCACTTAATCAGACCTTGAATCACTGAGAATCAAGGAAACAACACAAACAGTCTTCTCATGATTGTAGAGACCCATGAGACACCAACAACTTCTACCCTGAACACAAATGGACCAGGATTCAACACACCAGACCTTGCAAGAGCCAGTCATGTATGCAAGTAAGTGAGTGGAAACGGTATAAGAGTGCAAGTGGGTTAAAAGAGCTGTAAGCCTGCCTATATCAGGTACAAGTGGGGAGAATAATCAATCAAGAATGTTAAGACCAATATATACAACAAAGTCACAAAAGGTTTGAAGAAGAGATGTGACATAAGTTGTGCATTCTAGCACTCAGGGCATAGCTGTATGCTTGGGTTGGACTCCATATTGTTGACAACCTGTTCCCTTCCTGTCCCTAGGATCTAACATGATTTCTATCTTCTATGACTAGTGATGAGCAGGGGTAAGGGTAACCCTCCAGGGTGAGGGGTAAGGGTATACAAGGGTAAGGGTAAAGGTAAGGGTCAGCCATAAACAACCCTTCATAACACTTTCAAACCCATGCTTGTAAAGGGCAATGTATTGCAGCAATTCTGTAGTCACTCTAATCAATTTTATCCATGTTGCTGGGTTTTGATCTTTACATGGCCATATTCTAGCTGATAAACCTGTTGGATTAAATACAGCTGAAGTGTTACAGCCCACTATCACATACTGCTCGAAACTCTCCAGACAAGTGCAGCCATTCTTTAGCCCACATTTAAACACAGCGGCAGATTTCTATTCAATGGTATGATGATGAAGCTGTTAGTTTGGCTATTGAGAATGACTCTAGACTACTTATGGGTTTCTGGTACATTTGATTACTGGATCATATTGCCAATTGAATTCTAAGTAGTACCCAAACTCTCACGGCTACATCTGTATTGATTGAGTGTGTGCTTTGTCAGGGCTGGCTTGTCTTGAGCTATATCTACAATGGACTATCTGTGGGGTCAGCTCTGGAATTGTTTTGTGTTGTAGAGTAGAGCAGAATGGGCCATATATATGATGAGGATTTCAGCAGGTCCAATTCCTTGATTGTTCCGGTGCTTTTTCAGATGTAAAGCATGCAAATTTGATGGAAAGTACAAACACTAACAAGTTGAATATGCAAGCAATGAATGCAGCTGATGGCCACTTACTTTGCTAGTGTATCATGTCACTTTTGCAATCCAAATGCACTTTTGAACTTTCAGAGACTGCACATAGACACAACTATATGCATACTGTAGACTGTTTGATAGCTCCATCTTATGCCAATAGCCTAATCCAGGAGTCTTGTAAGTAGAGTAAGTATAGGGAAGTTATGGCCATTTCACTGAAAGAAGTCATTCAGACTTGGATAAGAACTCTACTCTTGTAATTGCTGGGATGGTGTCACATCCTGAATTGGCACCCAAATCTATTGTAGACATGTACACTACTTTACCAATCCTGTACCATAGCAATCCACAAACAATGCTTGTTCATTGAGCAAGAATTATCAGTGTTGTGGGTTACCAGGCTTACTACCTCACCTGCAGATGAGTAAGGTCACTGGTTCAAACCCTACCAGGCACTTTTTTTTTGGCCCTGACTGTTTTCAAGTAGGCTTTGTGTGATCATTACACACATCAATGAATGTGATTAATGGAAGCAACAATTTACTGATATATGCTCTACAAGTCTGAAACAAAAGGGATTGGCTGAGAGTAAATCTGAGTTTGAGCAACTTTCTCCAGTAATCTGGCCACAACTTCCTCAATTCTGCTCCAAGTTGAAAGATCTTGTTACCAGCCCATTGAGAAGACAAAGGGCTATCTAATGGTGAATAGTTTGTGCCATATTTACCCATTTTCCAGCTATAAAAATCAAAAACTGTATTCTTGATTGGAGAATATGAGGGATCACAAAGTTTAAGAGGGCTAACAACAAATCTAATGTAGCCCCATCATCTCAATTCATTTGACTGATACAGAGCCTGTTACTGAGTGTAGCTCCCATCAAATTCCCATGGGGAGCAGTTGTGTTACATCTACAGAGACATCAGAGCAATTGCCTGCACTGAACAATCCTACTTTATTCCTAGTCTCGGTTCCAGACGTCAGGGAGACAGGGAGACAAAGGCAGAGACGGTCGCGGAGCTCCCTTAGGCAGTCGCTGGAGCTCCTGCCAAATATAGTAGTTTTGTACGTAGGCTGATTTTGGACAATGATGGCGCGGAATGTTACTTTGAGTGAGGTCTGAACTCTAAGTAACAATCCGCGCCATCATTCGATATACTTGGCCTCGCCGAAAAATCTCCATTTATGGCAGGAGCGCCAGCGACTGCCTCTGCCTTTGTCTCCCTGTCTCCCTGTCTCCCTGTCTCCCCTGACGTCTGGGAACGAGACTACTTTATTCCTCAGGAATTGTGACTTTTACGAGTGAGCATTTCTGGCAAGCAAGTTAGGTCCACAAAATATTATAAGCAATAATGGCTGATACAACATTGAGAATTCATTTTAAATTCTCAAAGTAAGTAATAAATATGGGCAAGTTATGAGCCAAAGCTGTGATCAATAATAAAATTACTCATAAAGTATGCATATCACCCAAGTTCCCAACAAAACTGATTTTTGCTAACAAAATTACTTGAAAAGGTAAGAGTCCAGGTTCACTTATAGAAAAATCAGTACTTTGGGCACCTAGGTAAGAAAAGCTGTCATTAATCAAAAATCTACTGAATGAAGTAAGTATTCTGGTCAGAATCTGGACAAAAAATGGTTATCAGTAACAAGACTACTCAAAAGGTGAGGGGTCAAAATTATTGAACAATGAAGCATTTTGAGCATTTTAAGCTGTTTTAAGTGACAGAATCACTTAACAAATTGACAATTAAGTATTGTGGGTGTTGTGGATGGCCTGCCTAGTCCTTATTTTTTTGCAATTTACCTCTAAGTTATGTTGTGGATGGCCCTACTAGCCCTTTTTTGCATTTTACCTCTAGTTTATAACTTTGCAACCCCTTTTCAATTCCTTTGCAAACCCCTTGCACGTCTATTAAGCGCCCATATCACATGGCTTAGATGCTATACATGGTCACGTTATTTGCTGCTACATCACACTGGCATGTGGCTTAGCTCTGTAAGACCACATGGGTACAACGACATGTCTCATATCATAGCCAGGGCTTAGATGTTATAGTTACCACTCACACGGACTCCTATTGTTCTCTTGAAGGTTAGAGTGTTCTCACAACTGTGAGACCTGAATACAAAAACTGGCTCCTTTTGGATAGATTCTCACAGGTAGAGGTCTTGTCAGAGTCCAGACAATAGCTATTGTTCTCCTTTAGCTAGTTCTTTTGTTCTTACTTCACATGGCTTTCTTGCAAAGCCTGCCATAATCATGGTCTGTGTGAATGTCCCTGAAGTCTATATGTACTGCTGCATGTACACTCCTAGCCCCTCATCTTAACCTCTTGGTCTTTAGCGAGATAAGCAAGTCTTTCTGTACTACATCACTGGTAGTACAAATAAAAACTTGGTCTTTACTGGGCTGGATACTTGCATAAAGTCTGATAGCTGGTGAAAGTCTTGTGCTTCACGCCAACCACCACCTCCTTGTTGTTTTCCACTAGTGTTAGCAAGGCTGGCGAACAGCAAGGACGATTCCTGAACATTGAATAAAATATTACTCTTGGAGCCAGATGTGTAAATAAACTTGGTGGTGGTAGCAGCCTGAACAAGTGATTTTGTTGGAGATAGCTTCTTCAGTGAGTAATGTATAGTGAGCCGGTGGTTTGTATTCACTGGAGCACACAATCATTCATGAAAGCAGAGGGACTGTGCTGTATTGTTTGAAGTGCAACGATGGGTGTGAGTACAGAATTAAGACAAGCTTGTGGAGTAGAGCATGGAGACAAAGATTGTTTGACATGTGTCTTCTTCTTAATGGTGTTGAACTATGTTAAATAATCTAGATACAATTTGGTAGACTGCAGGAGCAGGTTACAAGTGATTATGTTATTGAAAGCAAATTCAACAAATCATATAGGATGAAATAGTAAATTGCAACTGTGACTTTGTTACCAAAAAGAACCTCAGTAAACAGCTCTGTTCCTGGCAAGGACCTTGCCAAGCCATCCAATCATGAATATTGACTGCATTACAGGCATTTGCAATTGGTGACACGTTTGATAGGCAAGTTAATCTGGGATAAAGTGACTGTACCAGAATTGATAGGTTTGGTTGTGGGAAAAGGGGCCATACATTGATGAAGCTAGTAGCCAATGGTAGCCAGGGGCTTCATCTATCTTGTCATTAATCATGTGCAGTGTTCACTGCTGATTCTAGAAAATTACTCGCTTCAAGAATGAAGGGCATGAGGGTGTCTCATTAAATCAATTGCTAGAACATGTTACATGTGTCCTGTTGATGTCTGCACTGCCTCACCCCCATTGGAGCTGCAACAGGCTGTGTTCTGATTGTAACTCCTGCTTATGGAGCCACTGGTGGTTGTGAAACTGTATGGAAGAATCAAAGGCAGTGCTTTATGCTGATGCAACCACATCCTGTTGATGTCTGAACTGCTTCAGCCGCATTGGAACTGCCACAGGCTATGTTCTGATTTTAATTCCTCCTCAGAGAGCAACTCATGGTTGTGGAACTTGGTGCAACAATTTGACGCAGTGCTTGCTGCTGATGCAACCATGTGCTGTTGGTGTCTGAACTGCCTCACCCCCATGGGAACTGCCACAGGCTGTGTTCTGATTGTAGCTCCTGCTTATAGAGCAACTGATGGTTGTGAAACTGTATGGAAGAATCAAAGGCAGTGCTTTATGCTGATGCAACCACATCCTGTTGATGTCTGAACTGCTTCAGCCGCATTGGAACTGCCACAGGCTATGTTCTGATTTTAATTCCTCCTCAGAGAGCAACTCATGGTTGTGGAACTTGGTGCAACAATTTGACGCAGTGCTTGCTGCTGATGCAACCATGTGCTGTTGGTGTCTGAACTGCCTCACCCCCATGGGAACTGCCACAGGCTGTGTTCTGATTGTAGCTCCTGCTTATAGAGCAACTGATGGTTGTGAAACTGTATGGAAGAATCAAAGGCAGTGCTTTATGCTGATGCAACCACATCCTGTTGATGTCTGAACTGCTTCAGCCGCATTGGAACTGCCACAGGCTATGTTCTGATTTTAATTCCTCCTCAGAGAGCAACTCATGGTTGTGGAACTTTGTGCAACAATTTGACGCAGTGCTTGCTGCTGATGCAACCATGTGCTGTTGATGTCTGAACTGCCTCACCCCCATTGGAACTGCTGCAGGCTGTGTTCTGATTGTAACACCTGCTTAGAGAGCAATTAACAGTTGTGAAACTTGTGGAACAATTAGATGCAGCACTCACTGCTGATGCAGCCACAGGTTCACATTGTTCAAGAATGTAGGGGTTGAGAATTTGTACTTAGCTTCCAAAGTACTGGTAATTCTTGCTCAGAGCCAACACTATGTGTGGCATGTCTTCTTATTGTATTCCTTGGCCAGAGAGCAAGCAATGTCTGTATATTGCTGCACATCAACCTGACCAGAATTGGACATCATTTGCCAGTGGGAGTGGAGTTTGAATCTGAGTCTGGATGAATTTTTTCAGTAGACTGGCCATAACTTGCTTAATTTCACTTCAATTGACAGGATGTTTGTATCAGGATGTTGCCAAATGATAGGGCTATCCAATGGTGTATTATATGTACAGATTTGTACCCATATTCAGTCTGTAAAAATCAAAAGCTGCATATTGATTGCAAAAGTTATCTGATGCCAAGTTATAAAGGGCTGATAACAAAGTCAGTGTGATGCTATCAGCTGGATTCATTGTTTTGTTATTGACACTGTTACTGTCTGTATTCTGCCATCAAATTCCCACACTTTGGGGGACAAAAAGGTCACATCTGAAAAGGCATCAATGTGCTGGAGGACACTGGAACAATTCTTCTTCATTCTTCAGGAATTGTAAAACCTATCAATTCTGGTACAGTTACTTTATCCCAGATCAACTTGCCTATCAAATGTGTCACCAATTGCAAATGCCCGTAATGCAGTCAATATTCATGATTGGATGGCTTGGCAAGGTCCTTGCCGGGAACAGAGCTGTTTACTGAGGTTCTTCTTGGTAACAAAGTAACAGTTGCAATTTACTATTTCACCCTATATGATTTGTTCAATTTGCTTTCAATAACATAATCACTTGTAACCCTGCTCCTGCAGTTTACAAAATTGTATCTAGATTATTTATTCTGTACTCACACCCATTGTTGCACTTCAAACAATACAGCACAGTCCCTCTTCTTTCATGAATGATTGTGTGCTCCAGTGAAGACAAACCACCAGCTTACTATACATTACTCATTGAAGAAGCTATCTCCAACAAAATCACTTGTTTAGGCTGCTACCAGCACCAAGTTTACTTAAAAATCTGGCTCAAAAAGTAATATGTCATCAAACCTTCAGGAATTTTACTTGCCGCTTGCCGGCCTTGCTAACGCTAGTACATTCTTGAATGATGTAAATTTGTGGTTGCATCAGCAGGAAGTGCTGCATCTGATTGTCCACAAAGTTTGACAACCATCAGTTGCACTCTAAGCAGGAGTTATATCAGAACACATCCTGTGGCAGTTCCAACAGGGGTGAGGCAGTTTAGGCGTCAACAGGACGTAGTTGCGTCGGCAGGAACCACTGCATCTGATTGTCCCACAAAGTTTGATAACCATTAGTTGCACTCTAAGCAGGAGTTACAATCAGAACACAGCCTGTGGCAGTTCCAATGGGGATGAGGCAGTTCATACATCAAGAGGACACATGTAGCATGTTCTGGAAGTTAATCTAACAAGACACCCTCAAGCTCTTTATTCTTGCAGCAAGTAATTAAGTTTACTTACAAATCTGGCTCATAAGAGTAATATTTCATTCAATCTTCAGGAATTGTACTTGCCACGTGCTGGCCTTGCTAACGCTAGTGACCTACCTGTACAGGTAGGTCCCTGCCACCTGCGGGTCAGAGACAGCAGGTATTGGTGCAGGTCAATCTGCAGATCTCCACAGGTGTTTGCTACCCATGCTGAGCTTGAGACTGAGGTATGCTCTTAGATACATTTGTTTGATCATGCAGTAGCTAAGTTACAGTAATAATGTCTGACACTGCACATGCTACAGGTTAGCACTTGCAATATATATTTTCCCCCCTCTACTCAAGGCTGACTGAGTATTGTTTACACTACATGTATTACAGACAGTGCCACTTGTAAGCCTGTGCAATGACTATGTCATATGAAACACTTAATGCAAAAGGGGGTGGTGGTGAAACACACATTGACATCAGACAGAAGATTGTAAGGGTGCGACAGCGGTCCTTCCTACTATGGCAGGCGGCGCCTTACACGCAGGCAGTCGGGACTGCCTTATATAGGTACTATACAGTTGGACTTGGGTGGCTGGTATATAAGCCATCCCACTTTACCAGATTAGATCATCTTTATCTTACACATGGTACATACGTCGAGTTCCAAATACATTTGGTCAAACTCTGTGCGTGTGTGCACGTGAGGTATCAAGATACCCTTTACACTTTTTTGAGTTTCGAGACTTCAAAACCAACGTATACTTAGTGCTACGAAGTAGCGCTCCACAGACGAGCTGAATGTCTATCTCACTCTTATCTCATCTGAGATGCCACCAGCTCGCAAAAAAGGGACTGATAAAGTTCCACCAACTAGCACGCGTGGTCAGGACGACCCTGAAGGGTCACCTCAACCCAAGGGTCCAACACCATCCAGGGCTTCTTCAGCATCCACCGTCGCGAGGGACAGGTTGGACAGTCGCACCGATAGAAGTGACACCACGGAGCACCTGCAAGGGGAGGCCGGATCACGTCCCACGACACGTAGTCAATCTCGGGCCAACTCAACCACTTCCACGGAGGAAGTGCGGGAGGCAATAAAGCGACCTTCAAAGATACCTAGACGAACAACAAAAGGTACTCGAGTACCTGGCGATGGTCCCCCAGCCACAATCACAAAAGTCGCTCTTACTCTCACGAGTAGCGAGGAGGACGTACAACGTCCGGGTGCAGAGGAACCCAATTTCCTAGATGACCTCTATACCGACCCGGAGCTGGACGACATTCACCCTCAAGACTTGGCATCTGGAAGGAACACATGTTCCTCTAGTGCATACCCAGAAACGCATATCCCTCGCGGAGTAGGCATTGAGACAATTAATGAGGAGGGTGAACAGGCACGCAGTAATGGATCGGGACGTCTCAACGTCATTCAAGGGGTGATCCAAGATGCATGGGATTGTATGAGAGTATAGCATGACGAGATGTTGGAGATGCGAGCGCAGAGACTTGAGGATATAGAACGGCAGCAAGAAAGGAGCCGAGAGGAGGAACACAGGTACGCGGCTATGTCCAACAACCTAATGGCATTGCAGCGCACCCTCCTCACGATGGCATTGACCCAGGGGTACAAAGTACCCAAAATAGTAGATATGTCACTTTCCTCCATTGAGATACACGGGAACCCTCCAGAATGGAGACAGCTAGCGTACGCGACTTGCCCGATACCCAAGAACTGAGAGTAGAAAGATATGAGGGAGAGGTGATCATGGACGAGCCAGCGGGGACTACACAGCTGGGCAAAGACACGCCCACTCGCCTCAGGGAAGCGGGACTGCTTCCCCCACTCGTCCCAATATGGATGCCTACACATGAACGACCCCGTAGGGTTAGCGTTAACGCATCCGCAAGTGGGATGATGGGTCGCACAGGCATTGCAGACAAAGGAGGTCCAGAAGGACCTGACCCGGGTAGTAGTGGCTCAGACAGCGGGAGCTCCAGTAATGGGCATCGCGATGCCCTAGGAAATGGCACACCCATGGAATCCGACAGTGAAGTCAACACAAGGCAACGCTACGCATGTACTGTGCTTGCGGGACCTCAGTCCGCCGCCCCGCGTGGACTTAACCCAAGGTACATAGTACCTGTCACGTCAAGGCAACAGTCACCTAGACGGCCATCCAGGAGGCAGCCACTGGGTGTGCCTAACACACCCAACCCATTTGCGCAGAGACCGGCGTCCCCAGCACAACCTGATCCAGATGCGTATGTGGATAACACGCGCCAATGGATCGCAGAAGTGATACATCAGGACATTGACCATGACCTGGCTAACCTACCAATGCTAAACTGCAACATAAAGGTCAACATGCCAACCCCGTATGAAGAAGAGGATGATGTGGAAGTATTCAGTCAATGGATAATGAATGTATCCAGATTCTGTTACATGACCAGGCTAGTGGGAGACGCGTTGGACCACCAGCGTGTGGTTCTGTTGGGGGACATGCTGAAGGGTGAGGCCACGGAATGGTATAACGCGGAGGTGTGATCACCCGAACAGGTGATATATGCACTTCAGGACCACTTTGTGCACAAAGCTACCGCACAATTGGTGTCCAAACGGTACAAATCTGTGCGGTTCAAGGAGGCAACCGGGGTAGCTGGTCTGGCAAACGAGTTGCTCAAATACTCCGGGAGGATGGTGGAATGGCCAGATGCATACTCCATGCAGAAGAAGCTGCAGAGGAAGTTACCTGCCGCAATAGTAACACCTATGCTGCGGAACCTGTGTCTGAACGCCGAGATCTCTACATTCTCCAACATGGTGCGAGAAGCACTGGCGATTGAGAATGCAAACAAAGCACTGGACCTTCATCAGAAGCAACAAGATGCTAAAAAATCCGAACCCGCACGTACTACTAGGCCAGAGGCAAATACAATGCCTGGAAATCAGAGCCGAAGGCGGGTGGCCTTCTCGAAGAGTAGCACTCCTAGACCGGGAACAGTCGGACAGTCAACACCGGCCTCACCTATAAACAACGTGGTCAACACAACTACGGCACATTTGTAGGACAGGCCGGTCAGCAGCGCAAGCAGAGCCATCAGACGTACCGATGGGGGAGTGTGAAATCCCGTAGCAGGGAGAAGTGGTGGTGACCGTCCGCCAGTTCAGTGTTATGGATGTGGCGGATGGGGCCACGTCAAAATGTCCCCAGAGTGTCCCCTCAACAAGGACAATGTGTTGCGCATGATGGAGGATCAGCCAGAGGGGGCTGAGGAGCAGGAGAACCATGACAAACCTCAGAGTGAGGACGACGGCAGCCAGCGAGATGAACACCTTGCAAGTTTTCGGATGACCCAGGACGTTAGTTTGTCCTTTGAAGGTTCACAGTACGAGGACGGTCACCCGGTCAAACTGTTTGATGTGTCACAGATTTTCAATGTTTCTACAAGACTTGCCTTACCAGGCAACGGTATTATTGGGAATATTTGAGCGCTTGTCAAGCGCTTATCCAGCGCTTATCCGGCGTCTATTTAGGCGCTTATCCAGCGCTTATCAGGCACTTATCAGGCGCCTATTCCGGCGCTTATTCTCAGTGCCTATCAATTGATGCGCTGATGCGCCTTCTGTCTCTGATGCGCTGATGCGCTCCTTTCCTTATCTGTGTATCACATGATAGAACTCTCTGGAACATTGTGGAACTTGCTGGAACTATGATGTCATAGTATAGAACATTCCATTAGATGATGTCATAGTCCATAGAACCTTCTGGAAAAGTCTAGCCTTGTCTTAGAACAAGCTAGAACAAGTCTAGCCTTGGAGCTGGGTCATGGGGTCAGGTCATGGGGACAATTGCTATTGGTTGATTATTGAAGTGGCACCACTAGGGCATAGGGCATGCTTAGTAAGGTAGATTACTTCGCTTACTCATGTAGGTATTAGGGGTCTAAGGGTAGTACCTGGGGTCCTCCCCTTCATGTATATATAGAGGCACTCCTGAGGGCATATCCCCTCAGTCTTATCCACTCTGTTGAACCAGGACTACTCAGTACTCACCAGTACTTCGCTCATCACCACTCTTACTCTCTATCTCACCACATCCCCCTCAAGTTAACCAACTTATCTGGTGAGTGTAGCATTACTGTTACATTTGGATAAGACTGCCCTACTCCCTCACATCTCTGGACGTGCTGGAGGTTTCTTTCCCCTTTCTTCTAGGGCTTGTGCCTGTGCGTGGGCCCCCTTACAAATCCTCTAGAAATAGAGGTAGCCGGACCATAGGCTCTAAGTGGTAGTCGTGTCTAGGCCTTGCCTTGATGCACACAACTTGAATCACCCTCTCGCCCGACGCTCCTAGAGCTAATCAGAGCAGGGGTTGGCAGTATGCCAACATGATGAAAGTGTGCCTCCCCACAGGCGATAGTGGTGTCTGGTGTCAGACAACTCGTTATAAGAGCTAGACAACAGGACTAGAAACCCATGAGTGCCTAGGCACGTAGACGGGTAACTTGTTCTGGCTGGACTTAGGGTCAGTGTAATACTGATCCGCCAACCATTTGCCGCATGGGTGGAACCATGACGGAGATCCTTACACCACCGGACCTGGAGAGAGAGTCCAGGCCGACGCCGGCACTACCCCATGCACACACAGGACCTCTCCTTTATGGAGATTTGTTCCGCACATCACTGAGCTGTCAAGCTCATCACGCATTGTCACACACAGTCACCATGCCCATTTCCCGCTTCATCGCTGCTAAGTCTGGTCGCAAGACTCCTTACTCCATCCCCGTCCGCAATGAAGTCACCGGACTTCAGGAACGTTTTACCGTCTCCAAGGAGACTCTTGACAAGTTCAAGGACGCTGGCAAGCCTTGCCGGCTCAAGTACCCTGACAACAAGCCCCTCATTAAGAGGATCGACCTCGAGGAGCAGGCTCGTACAACCATCGAGCATGAGGAGGACCAGGATCGTATGAGAAAGGTCTCCAACCTTATGTCTCAGCTCAGCCTTCTCGACAGGATTGAGAAGCAGGAGAAGGAAAAGGCTGACGAGCTTACCCTTCTCCAGCGTATCGAAGAGCGCAACCAACGCGCTTACATTCCTACTCCCTCTCCTCTTCCCGCCACCCTTCACTTCCGTAAAACGAAGCTTATGCTTCGTCAACAGGAATTCAAACCAATGGTCACGGCAGCTTGCCAACGGCTTGAGCCTGTGTTCAAGAAGTTGGATGCATCTTTTGCGAGTGGCGGGCAATCTTCTAGCCACCAGCTCAACACTCGTCGTGAAAAAGCACAGCTGCTGATCGGTCGTGTCTTCATGATTGAACAATGGTTCAAGGAGAATCACACGGACAAGATGTTGAATAGGGAATGGAGAATGCTGAAAAAGGACTTAAAGAGTTTAGGTAGAATACGTTTTGTGGATATTCATTGGAGATGGGGGTATATCTTAGAGCTACTAGAAGGGCTGTTTGACATGAACGCCTTTGTATATGCGGAAACAGAATAAAATGTATTGGCTGACAAGCCTCATTTTACTTGGTGACAACTTCCTGCAAAGGATTTAATGTGTGAAAACAACTCTGTAAAGAGTTCAATGTGTGAAAAGTGGTGTTTCTCTTCTTCTTATACTAGAAATAGATTTTTGCTTATCCTTTGCTAACTAAGAAATTAGAAGCAATGGCCTCTCAATCTAACGCCGGATCCAATGCTGCCGCCGCTGCCGCCAACCTCACCCACTCTGTTCCTTTTGGGAAAATCACTCCCATTGTCTATAACCCTTCGGTTGAAATCTTCGAGCAGCACATATTCCACGGCCTCAATATAGCCCAAAGGGCTTTCACCCGCACTGTTGAGGGAGAAGCAACAACTGCTATCGTTCATAATATGATGAATCAAATGGTTCTCATTTGGAACAATCAGTTGTCATTGCTGGAGGATAACCTCCAGCAATACGTCGATAAGGTCGCTCAAGACCTATACTCACAATGTGCTGCAGACACACAAGTCCAGCGAATGGACACTGACCTCGATATGGTCAAGACAACAATCACTAACGTGGTCAATCAGATCAACCAGCTTCCCCTGTCTCAAGGACAAGGAGGATCCTCGCGCCAGCCTAAGATTGGCGAACCCCCTGAGTTCAATGGTACCAATGGCAAGGTCAAGTTCAACGAGTGGTTGAACAAGATCTCTCTGTGGCTTGTCCACGAGAACGTTGCTACTGACAGGCAACGTATTGCCGTCGCGATGAACTGGCTCTCAGGCGCGGCGGCTCAATACATGGAGCCGTGGATCAAGAAGCTCACGAAGGGTCAGACAATCGGAACGTGGGAAGAGTTCGAAAATGAGCTCAAGGTACAATACGGTCAACGGGACGACAAGGAGGGCGCTCGAAAGGAGCTTAACGCCTTGTTCAACAATACAGATTTGGCACACAAGAACTTTGTCAAGTATGCGGAATGCTTCCGTACGCTTGGCAGGCTTTCTGGATATGAGGACGACTTGCTAATTCACAAGCTCAAGCACGTCATCGAGAAGGATATGAGGCTCGTCATGTTGGGAAAGATGAAAATCAAATCCCTACCACATGGCCTCAGTTCCTCGACCTCTTGCTCGACATCCACAAGAAGGTCTATCCGGAGAAAGCGCAGGGCCAGATCTTTGCGAAGGAAAAGGATACGTCCACTCCTACGGAGGTGGATGCTGCGGACAAAAAGAAGAAGAAGAGCGAGAAGCGGAACAAGGGCAAGGGCAAAGAGGTGAACTCAACTGAAAAGTTGGAAAAGTTCTGTCACATTCACAAGTCCAAAGGACATCATACGGACGAATGTAACCTCAACGGCCTGAAGAAAAAGCCTGATGATAAGAAGAAGGAAGTGAAGAAGGATGGCAAGTCTTCGGCGCCGAAGAAGATTCGGGCAGCAGATGCCGAGGACTCTGGATCGGACAGCGAGGCCGAGGCCCCTAACGCTTCGTCGTCAAAAACAAAAAATGTTAATACCGCGCGCCTAGAGTTGGCGGCTCACATAGAGGAGGTTCCAACTGAAGATGATGAACCTTCAACTCCTCACCCGTCCCCTGACAAGGGTAAAGGGAAAAAGCCGACCAAGGGCAAGGATTTTTTCCGAAGCGTCATGTGACTCCCTGCGAACATGAACGCTTAGGCCCCGATACCCTTGATCTTTGTACCGTAGATACTGTCAAAAATGTAGCACGTTCAAAGAATTCATTTTTTCTACCGGTTACAATTTGGGTATATGGAAAGAAAGTGCAGGTCAAAGCTCTGGTAGATTCAGGAGCCACAACCACGTTCATCAGTAAGTCAGTGGTTGAAAGTAACAATCTGGTAACAAATCAACTGGCATCACCGTTTAACGTCATCAATGTCGACGGTACTCCCAATAAAGATGGTCAAATCACTCACTCAGTACGTGCATACCTAGAAATAGGTTTGCACCGAGCAAGACAACACATCCTTGTCACTGATCTCGGTAGTAAACAAATGATTATCGGGATGACCTTCTTACGCCGCCACAATCCGGAGATAGATTGGGCAAATGGCAAGTGGAGATTTACCAGATGTCCTGAACTCTGTGCCCCAAGAGCTCGTAAAAACATCACTGTAACTCAAGAAGAGATCGATGAACTTGAGTTACCTAAGGGACGTTTGGTGTCAGACAACCTGGACAGAATAGGAAGTGTCAACCCGGACAACCCTCACATCCACTGGATTGACTTAGACAATCCAGAAGACGAAGAAATAGCAGAAATAATTGCTGAACTTTCTGGAAAGGAAGATGAGGGATTTGAGAACGGCTTTGACGAACAGGAGTCCGTCAATTGGAAGCCATTAGTACCGAAATATCTTTGGGAATTTGGTGACGTCTTTTCAAAGAAAAAATCAGAGCGCATGCCGTTACGCAAACCGTACGATCACGCGATCGAATTTGAGGAAGATGCCTCCCTTCCCAAAGCGGCTAAACTATACCCGCTATCTCCAATGGAAAAGAATTCTCTAGATCAATGGATCAAAGAGGAACTCCGAAAAGGTTACATCCGCAAATCGAAAAGTCCAATTGCAGCACCTGTGTTCTTCGTCAAGAAGAAAGATGGCTCGTTGCGCCTTGTGCAAGACTACCGGAAACTGAACGACATCACGGTGAAAAACCGGTACCCCATACCTTGCATCAACGATTTAATCAATTTGTTAAGCAAGGCTAAGGTCTTCTCAAAGATTGATCCTAGATGGGGATACAATAACGTTTGCATCCAAAAGGGTGACGAATGGAAGACGGCGTTCATCACACACCGTGGCCTTTTCGAAGCCAAGGTGATGTATTTCGGTTTCAGCAACGCACCTGCAACATTCCAAGCCATGATGAATGAAATTCTGAGTGATTTGATCTTAGAAGGACATGTCATGGTGTATCTCGACGACATCCTCATCTTCACGGAAGCCAAGAAGGAAAACTGTCGTATCACACAGGAAGTGCTCAAGCGTCTACGCGAGAACAATCTATTTGCCAAACCGGAAAAATGCTTTTTTGAAAAAGATCACATTGAGTACCTAGGCATGATTGTTTCTCACGGACACATCGAGATGGATCCAGCCAAACTCACTGGAGTTACTGAGTGGCCGCGACCTGAAAAGGTTAAGCAAGTCCAAGCCTTCTTAGGCTTCGCCAACTTCTATCAGCGTTTCATCAAGGACTTTGCTAAACATGCGAAACCGCTCACTATTCTGACAAAGAAGGACCAATCCTGGATCTGGAAAGATGCTCAGGAACAGGCCTTCCAAAGTCTGAAACAGGCTTTTACGTCAGCACCTATTCTGAGGATACCAGATGACGAAAACCCTTTCCGTCTGGAAACAGACGCTAGCGACATTGCTACAGGAGCGGTACTATCACAACTGGACCCAGCTGACAAGCTGTGGCATCCAGTATCCTTCTACTCTAAATCACTCAACGTCCATGAACGTAATTATGAGATATACGATAAAGAGTTGTTGGCTATTATCCACGCCCTGGAAGAGTATTGTCAACATCTGGAGGGACATCCGATTACCGTAGAAATATGGTTGGATCACCAAAACCTGACATATTTCAGGAATGCCCAGAAGCTGACTCGGAGACAAGCGCAATGGGCGTTATACCTCACGCAATTCAATTTTGTGCTCCAGCACAAACCCGGAAAGACCATGCTTACCGCAGATCCTCTGTCCAGGAGGCCAGATCATGAAGAGGGGGTAAATTCCGATAACGAGGACAAAATTCTCCTTAAACCCGAGTTTTTTGCCATCTCTGCTATCGAAAACTCTCATGACTCGCCTATCAACAATGATGAAATCCTAAGACAGGTCAAGGAAGCACTCATGAACGACGAAGTTACCAAGGACTATCAGCAGTTACTTAACTCTGGTCCTAGGGAGTTCAAGAAATCACTAGAGGAGTGGAATTTTGAGAACGGATTACTCCTATACCGTGGAAAAGTCTACATCCCCAAAGATCAGAAATTAGATCTGAGACGCCAAATCATCCAGATGCATCACGATCTACCTTCTGCCGGACATCCTGGCAGATGGAAAACGTACGAACTGATCTCGAGAAACTACTGGTGGCCAGGTTTAACCACTGATGTCAAGAAATATGTGACAGGCTGTGACACATGTCAGCGGATGAAGACTCATCCGCAACAGCCTTACGGACCACTCATCCCTAATCCGGTTCCGGCCGAACCATGGGATATCATGACTGTCGACTTGATTACTCAGTTACCAAAGTCTGATGGCTTCAATGCTATCTGCGTAGTCGTAGACCGCCTTACTAAAAGGGCGCACTTCTTCCCTATTGTAAACGAGTTCTCGGCAAAAGATCTTGCAGCTCTACTCTATGAGAAAGTCTGGACCCTTCACGGGTTACCTCTGCAAATCATTTCCGACCAAGGTCCACAATTCGCAGCAGATTTATTCCAGGAATGGTGAAAAATGCTAGGGATAGAATCTACGATGACTACTGCATATCATCCGCAAACTGATGGTCAAACTGAACGAGTGAATCAAACGCTCAAACAGTACCTGCGTTGTTACGTTGATCAACTACACGACGACTGGGCTAGACTGCTCAGCTCGGCTGAGTTTGCATACAACAATGCAGTGCACGAGGGAACTAAGCACTCGCCTTTCTACCTCGAGTACGGCAGACACCCTAGAGCTGGTCCAACGCTCACTAAGGACCTGAAAAGGTCTGACATGAATGACATCATGTGGAACGGCTTGCAAGCTCAAGAGCATGCTAAAGTGGCGTTACAACTTGCGGCTGAACGCATGAAGTGGTACTATGACAAGCACGTCCAGAAGGTCCCCTTCAACGAAGGCGATCAGGTCATGCTAGATCTGAGAGACTACCAAAAATCTGGACATAAGCTGTCAGCCAAGTACTATGGCCCATTCAAGATTGCTGAAAAGCTCTCGCCGGTCACATTCAGACTGGAATGGCCCGAACGTTCACCAAGGATACACCCTGTATTCCATGCAAGCAAGTTGGTACCGTACAATGAACCTGAATTCGAAGGCCAAAAGCTGGAGATGCCTCCGCCAGATATCATCGACGGAGAAGAAGAATACGAAGTTGAGAAAATTCTCAAGTCAAGATGTACAGGTCGTGCCAAAAAGCTTCAGTATTACATACGCTGGAAAGGCTACGACGATCATCCCCGAGCTATTCGCTCAGCTACGATTTACTGTGTATCAAGTTACAAACAACACACCAAGGATCATCCACGATCCAATGACGCAACCGAGGAGGGTACGGACTAGACTACCATCAGCCAATGAGGTGTGAACCCCGTCAGGGGCGTCGGTAGAAGCCGCTAGAGTCACTCGGAATTGCTTAGGCACCCTCTTGACAATGGTGAAAAAGTGGACTCAATGACCAAGGTGTTCGTTCAAAACTCTTTGCATGGAGTTCAAAGCAAGAAGGGGGGTAATGTCACAGATTTTCAATGTTTCTACAAGACTTGCCTTACCAGGCAACGGTATTATTGGGAATATTTAAGTGCTTGTCAAGCGCTTATCCAGCGCTTATCCGGTGTTTATTCAGGCGCTTATCCAGCGCTTATCTGGCGCTTATTCTCAGTGCCTATCAATTGATGCGCTGATGCGCCTTCTGTCTCTGATGCGCTGATGCGCTCCTTTCCTTATCTGTGTATCACATGATAGAACTCTCTGGAACATTGTGGAACTTGCTGGAACTATGATGTCATAGTATAGAACATTCCATTAGATGATGTCATAGTCCATAGAACCTTCTGGAAAAGTCTAGCCTTGTCTTAGAACAAGCTAGAACAAGTCTAGCCTTGGAGCTGGGTCATGGGGACAGGTCATGGGGACAATTGCTATTGGTTGATTATTGAAGTGGCACCACTAGGGCATAGGGCATGCTTAGTAAGGTAGATTACTTTGCTTACTCATGTAGGTATTAGGGGTCTTAGGGTAGTACCTGGGGTCCTCCCCTTCATGTATATATAGAGGCACTCCTGAGGGCATATCCCCTCAGTCTTATCCACTCTGTTGAACCAGGACTACTCAGTACCCACCAGTACTTCGCTCACCACCACTCTTACTCTCTATCTGACCACATCCCCCTCAAGTTAACCAACTTATCTGGTGAGTGTAGCATTACTGTTACAGACAGGTCCTGGCCCAACATGAACGAGTTTGCGATTGTGGGGTCCACAGTGCGATTCCCGTGGCAAAAGCCCACCTCAGTTGACGAGGTAAAAAGGACACGGGAGATATCGTGTCGCCCATGTAACTCGCGGGCCCTTCAGTACTGGGGTGAGCTGGTAGCCGAGGTCAATAAAAAGAAGGGCACAAGGACGCTGGTGGAGAAGGAACTGGTTGTTCCTACAAACCGACCCTTGTGGGCCCCCTTCCGAGTACCCAAAGGAAGGCTACATCGGGAGCGTCATGCCATTCACCGGTGGAACCCTCCCCCGTCGCCAGGATCCCCACCCGCAACGTCGATGGAGTTGGACCGCCAGTCAGGAGTCGCCATACCTCAAGAAGCACCTCAGGAGGCACCGGAGGACATTGCAATGGAAGAAGGAGAATGGGGCGATGAGGTGGGAAGAGGGGGCGCGGCCAACCACAGCCCGGCGCAATTCTAAGGACAGTAGTCGCACCTGTTGTCGACTACGTCCCATGGACTTTGTCTAGGGGGCGTGTGTAAGGGTGCGACGGTGGTCCTTCCTACTATGGCAGGCGCTCGTTACACGCAGGCAGTCGGGACTGCCTTATATAGGTACTATACAGTTGGACTTGGGTGGATGGTATATAAGCCATTTCACTTTACTAGATTAGATCATCTTTATCTTACACATTGTACATACGTCGAGTTCCGAATACATTCGGTCAAACTCTGGTCGTGGATGGCCCGACTAGCCCTTATTTTTCGCATTTTACCTCTAGTTTATAGCTTGAAACCTAGCTTGAAACCCAGTTGAAACCTAGCTTGCAACCCTCTCTGCACACGTCTATTAAGCGCCCTTATCACGTGGCTTAGACGCTCCACACGGTCACATTACTTGCTACTACATCACACTGGCATGTGACTAGTGCTTAGCAAATACCATTAAATATTCCAACTGGCCTGTATTTAATGATTACCATTGAATACCAATATCACGTGATGTGTATTGAATAATAACGTATTTAATAGTATTGGTATTGGTTAGTATTGGTATTTATTGGTATGTAATGGTATTTAATGATATAGTAAGTGTTTGGGTGATTCAAGTTCAAGTCCTTGCTCAACTGAGTCTCTGATTGTCTTGCATTTATAGCTAACACATTGTACAATAAACTCATGAAGACAGTAAGATGGTATGCATGACTATTAGTATGCACTATAAGTAGCATCACTCTATATGTAACCACTACTTCATTGGAGTTTGGTATGTTCTGTTGTCTTGCAACTGGACAGTGCTACTACATAGACTTTGAAAAAATTGGTACATGTATGCTAATACACACAGGTGGCCACAGCTGCAGTCAATGACATTTACTTGCTCCAGATAGACACACCATTGAGATACTCAATACCCTCACCAAGCCCAATCTGTAACCACTCCTTTGAGATAACAGTCTTTGATGCCTTCCTGGCCCCAAGAGATGAGCGAGAGTCTCTCATAGTGTACTTGCATGATGAGAATATCCTCTCAACTGAGACACTGACACCAGGAATTGCAAGAATGTCTCGTGCAATGTGAGAGAGGGTGGGAAAGACCTTTGCATGACTCTCCATAGGCAAGTTGGTTAGCAAGGACCACAATTTTGTGTTAAATGTGGTACATACCTTCCACCAAGTGAGTACATCCTCATCATCCTGAGGAGAATGTGCCCCACTGAGGTAAAGCTCTATCTCAGTCTCCCAATGAGCAGCTGATGTGACTGATGCAAAGGCTATTGCAGATGCAAAATTTGACTTGTTGGCTGGCTGTGCAGATGTGGGTGTGTTGGCAGACTGCAAGGTTGTGGCAAGAGCAGAAGAATACTGGGTATAAACCTCTCTGAGAACGCTCTGCTTGAGCTGCTACTGCCTGATCCCAATCTGCTGTCTTAAAATACTTCAGCCAGATAGACGGATGAAGGACTGTGGTTGCAGAGTCATGTCAATTCAGCCTGAATAGCCTAGTGTATATGTACTTACCAGCAGCTAGAAAGGGGAACTTTTTCTTAAACGCAATCTGCATATGCTTATCAAGCTTTGCAAGTGCCATGGACAATGCCTTTTGCAGATTTGGAGCTGAAAAGTGTGCATCAAGATAACAACTACTGAGATGGTTTTCAAGATGCTTATAGAGTGGAAGAAGTTGTGGAAGTGTTGGAACTTTCTTCTGTGATAGACTGCTTGTGAATTCTTTGAATGGCTGTTGAGGTGAAGTGGGAGACAATCAAACAACAAGTGATGATAGCTAAACTGACTGCTAGTATTTCCACAAGATTCTCTAAAAATTGCCACCCTTTGGGATCAATGTATAACTTGGCTTGCTTCCAAACAGCTGCTGCTCTTTTCTTGCCTCGTAGCCTGTCAGGCAGTGTGTTAACCCAGAATGTGATAGCCTAGGATAAAATTAGTACAGAGTCAAAGTTCTCTGGAGAATGCCAAGAATGCACATACATTTCGAAGAAGAATGCCCCGCTCAATCTCTGCCAGAGTTGTGTTTCACCGGATGGGCATACCACGTTTAAGATAAAGATGATGATGCTCTGTGCTGCACATTTTCTGGATGATCTGACACATTTTCTTGCGCCATGGCTCACTTCGCAGAACATCTACCACAATAGCATGGAGCTGACCACTTTATTAGCTCAAGTGATTTAAGGAACAGTGTCTTACCTTATCAGCAACAGTTGGTTGCTGTTTTGCTTTTATTGACATCCTCTTAGTACTAGTGACTGCCTCTCCCATGTCCTCATCACTGCTGACAATTTCAGCCTCAGACAACTCTGAGTCAGTATCACTGTGGGCAAAGGCTGATTTCACATGGCGTGAAATTATTGTGAGAGTTATTTGAGATGTTAAAAATCCCGTGAATATCTGGTTATGTTTGGTAGGTTACATTGATATACAATCAAAGACATCTTTGTGAATTTTCTACAAATTTTTAAGCCTATCTACTGGCAGCCTTTCCGCGCTCCGAAAATCCGTGTCAATATTGATTTTTTGGGCAGATTTCCGACCAACCTAAAATTGTAAAGACAAATAGATTTCCCACGTGTGTCGGGTGATGGCAAACATAACGTGGCAAACAACTTTCCAGAACTTTTCAGTAGCACGTCGCCGGAAATTCTACCTGCCCTTTCCTTTTCTGGATTTTTTCATGCCCTTTTCCAAATCCGTGGAAGGCATCTTTTCCACTTGATTTTCCAAGCCTTGAAAGGTAAACTTCCTTTCATTTTTCTTTCTGATTTAACTACCACTTAAAAAACATAAATTCCTGCCCCTGAAAAGGCACAGAATTTGTATAGCATTATTTTGTATTCTCAAACATTAAGAAACAATTCCGAGCCCAAAATTGCTTATGGATTATCTGCTGATAGTTAACATTTAAGTGGGTAATCATGCAAATTTCAAGGTGTGTGAAATCGGTGTTTGCCCCTAGTGGTATCACTCTCATTGTTATCTGGTAGCTTCTCCTGTTCAGAGGCCTCTCTGGCTAACACAGCTTCTCCAGCCTCAACTTCTGCTTCATTGACAAGTACCTCACGAGCACAAAGGTACAGATCTTCCTCTTCTGGGATAACTTCTAGTCCAAGGCCAAATAGTAGCTCTCTTCTGATAGTCAATGTGCTGTCAAGCTGTGAGAAAATAAGGCACTTACTGCACAACAAGATGTCCTACGTGAAGACCACAGCCTACTTGACAATCATTGGCATTAAGCTGGACATCCTTGTTACACTTTACAATGCAATGACAAAGTCCTTCAATCAGGGTAATATTATGAGCAGTGCAAAACAGGGGCAGTACAAATGATCAAGGTAGCTATGCAACATGAAAACTTGTACATAGATGCATGAGCAGTGCAAAACATAGGGAACAGTCTGTATTAGTGGAGAGACAAAGATTGCACAAACATAGCTGGAACACATAGTTGCAACACTATGAAACAAGTATGAATCCATGAGGAGTGGAAAACAGGGGCAGTACAAATGATCAAGGTAGCTACGCAACATGAAAACTTGTACATAGATGCATGAGCAGTGCAAAACATAGGGAACAGTCTGTATAAGTGGAGAGACAAAGATCACACAAACATAGCTGGAACATCAACAAATGTGTATGAGTACATGAGCAGTGCAAAACAAAGGCAGTGCAAATGATTAAGGTAGCTATGCAGCATTGAAAAACTGTGTATGGGTGTATGAACAGTGCAAATTGTAGGAAAGAGGCTGTACATACATGCATGTGCTCAAACTTGTCACATGCATAATATTAGAATACCATTAAATACAGGAATAGTATTGTATTGTAATGTAATGTATTGTATTGTATTTAATGGTAATTGTATTTTAAAAACATTTCCACAAGCAAGTATTTAATGGGTATTTAATGATATTCTGAGATTATATTGCATTATAATGGTATTTTTGCAGAGCACTACATGTGACTTAGCTTAAGTAAACCACATGGCTACAACCACATGGCTCAGCCCATAGCTAGGGTTTGACGTCATAGATACCATTCACATGGACTCCTTTTGTTCTTTCTGTTAAAACTATATAATATAATAATATGATATGATATGTAGTTTCCCACGCCTTATTACAAGGACACTTTAGGTAGCAGAGTTCCCACAGTCTTAGTATGGGAATTATGCAGCTGTATATGGAAACTCTAGTAGTAACCATCACATTAGCTGAGACGTACAGATATGGGTTGTAGTAATACTATACATATATGTACGCCTGTGTTCTAGTAGCATAGGAAATGACATGGAAAGCACGTATGACTCCAGAGGATGCCTAAAGCATACATCTGAGGACAAGTACTAGCATGAGTCATTTACTCATTATGTACGCCTCTGGTACAAGTGCTGAGTCTAGTCATACAATGAGTCATGCATGCATAGCATGAGTCATGCATGAGTCATGCATGCATAGCATGAGTCATGCATGAGTCATGCACTTAGTAATACAGTAGAATAGCTGAAGTAGACATGTATAGTAGTCGCTTACATAAGTAGATACAGACATGTATATAAGCAGAGCTGCTGAAGCAGCAAGAATAATAAGACTCATCTTCAAAGCTTAACAGCCTCTACCCCTCGCACACATATTCCACTTTGTTACTTTCCCTAATGTTCTCTTCATGGAAGGATGTTCTCACAGGTGTGGGAATGGAATACAATAGTTGGTCTCCTTTTAGATAGATTCTCTCACAAGTAGAGTTCTTGGCAAGGTCTAGACAATAGCTATTGTTCTCCTTTAGGTAGTTCTTTTGTTCTTTGTTCACACGGCTTCTTGCAAAGCCTGCCCTTAACATGGTCTGTGCGCAGGTCCCTGAAGTCTATATAAGCAGCTACATGTACGCTCCTAGCCCCCATCTCAACCTCTTGGTCTTTACTGGGCTAGGTAAGCAACACCCCTCTTGTACTACATAGCAAGTAGTATCAATACTAACTTGGTCTTTACTGGGCTAGCTTTCTGAAAAAGTTTGATAGCTGGTGAACGCACTGTGCTTCACGCCTGCCACCACCTCCTCGTCGTCATCCACATCATGTCCCTGTTTGTCACGTCGAGCCCTGTCTCCGTGTCAACTCTGTGTGTGTGTGCGCGTGAGGTATTGAAATACCCTTTACAAAGATTCAAAGGATTACAAGAGCACACAAGACATTTTTGACCCCTATATTCCAAGGATATAAAGCCCCTTGCTACCATCTATATATTCAGTACATCCCCATTTGACATTGCTCCAGGTCTTCTCATTGCTTCAGTGCTGGTCAGTAATTACATTGCTGTCTGTGCTGCACTTGTCTTGGGTCACAGTACTGAAATTGTTACAACACTTAGCTGCTTAACTGTTGTTTTTTCAACCCCTTTTATTACCCTTTGACATCCTATATTGTCATGCGGTTCTTAACCTTACTTGTTCTGTTTTCTGCCATTGTTACGGGCACATTACATGCAGCAACTGTGTCTGCCACCCCATACAGCATTCCATCCCACCCTACAACCTCCTCTAGCAACAACACATTGAAAAAAAGGAGCACAGGCACAAATCATGTTTCCAGTCTGCCCTTGAAGCAAATCATTGAGTCGACTGATGCCTTGAGAAAGGAATTTGGAGAACGTGGTCCAGGCTATAATGAATTGTGGGGCGAGGTTAAATTGCAAATTGATGATGGGAAAACACGTGACGAAATAACATCAAAGAATTATAAAAAGCTTGCAGGGCCCATGTGGGACGTGATCAAATCCATCGAGAATCACTTTCAAAAACCTGGGGAGGAGAAGCATTTGAAGAGTTTCAAAGAAGGACATGTGTTCAGATGGTGGAACTTCAGATTGAAACAAATTCCATCTCCAATCACCTACCCAGCCATCATGTCTAGATATTTTCCCGAGGGAACATTCAAGTAGGTGGTATACTGTACCTTTACAACCGTAGCGGGCATGGGTTGTGACCGTGACACCCCATGTTGTTAAAATTTAGCAACAAATTGCCGGTGGGACCTGTGACATGGGCCGAAATAACAACATGTATGATAACAACATGTCGGGCGCCTCGTGACCCATCGAAGCGCTGAAGTAAAGACAGAGTTTCAAAACATGAATCCGCGGTTGTTACCACATAACAAACATGCTTATATCACTTTGTATTCATCAACCGCACCTCAGAAAACCTTTCAATTCAAGGTTAAGGTTGAAACGATCAAAGTGTAATCAGCAACCAATGAGAGAGCACGAAGAACCCGATATGGAACTTTGTAGCGCCGCCCTGAGTGTGGCCATGGCCATGCTTTCGATTCTCCTTCCTCCATGGTATGCATGTTCAGTGAACATACATTGAAGTCTTCTACATAAGTACATGATAGAAGCATAGCTATTTTATTTGACAAAGCAAAACTCGCCGCGAGAATGAACAGCTGTGGTGAACTTTCTGTTACGGCGGGGCTTGAATCCCGACACAATTGGGCTGAGAGGAATGAAAATACATGAGGGAGCTGTTGCTCACGGTCAATTGCTTCCCCTACCTGTCCTTCACCAATGTCTACTGAGGCCCATGTCACTGACCTCACACGGCCACCTACTGCAATGGAAATTGCACTTCAAATCCCTGCACCCGTCCAGCACATCGTCCTACCTGCGAAGTCACTCTCGATCGTGTCCCTTTTACGGTCGTCAATAATCCCTGGTCCATGCGCGATGCTCAATCCAGAGCTGTCCCACACAGCTCCTTGGATTTCATCTATAATACCCAGCGCAATCTTCAAGCCCGAGGACCTTCTGCAGATGGCATTGCCTCCTATACGCGTCGTCGAGGCTGTAGAGAAAGTACTGTTGACTCTGTTGTCAGCAGCTCCTCAGTCGATTATTGCAGCTCACCTATCCGACCAACCTGGCGTTCCGAAACATCTTCCGCTCTGGGTGGTCACGTACTGGAAAGCTGCGCATAGGGTGCGGAACGTTCGGCAAATGTGGAGGACAAGTTTGGAGTGGGCGCAGAAAGGAACTGTAGGTTCTAGTTACGGCCGTCAGGCGTTGGAACGTCTAAACAAAAACCTAACTCACCTGGCCTGGGACGACTCCTTGAAAGGAGATGTACGGAGCTCAACTTCTTTATCGAGCATTTCAGAATGTATCCCTGCCTATCTATCCAATGCGCTTCTGACTGGTTCACATATCGATCAACTGCTTGCTCGACTAAGACGAAGACTTGAAACCTTACCTGAGATTGGATGGACAGCATCTCATTCACTGGTTGGACCGGATATGATTTCAAGCATTGTTGCGGCATCGAAGGACACACCGGAGAACGTCGAGCATCTCCGAAAGTACGACACAATACGTCTGCTAGAGTTTGACCTTGTGGGCGGACATACTGCAAGCGTAGGAGGAGTTGCGTACATAAACGACAATCACTACACTGCTGTTGTGCTCCGTGTAAGGGACAGGTATCTTGGGTACGGCGACTCTATGAATGGACGGATGCCGAAGGACCTTCGATGTGCTATGCTATGGTGGATCGCTAGGTTGATGGACAAAGGGCTCGATGGCGGCGGGGATGTTCCTATCGATCAGTGGATTCAACACTTGCCAATAACATCGCAGCCAACTTACGACGGACACTCTTGCGGAATGCTAGCAGTGAACACACTTACCCATCACTACGCTCCGGAGATTAGTCTGGTTGAACCAACCCGAACATCGCTTGCAGTTGAGCGCATTTTAGCATTCAACAATATCTGCCAAATACATTTCGATGCGGTAAGCAGAGTTATTGCAGATTTATCTTACAGGAAGGCTCACGTTTATTCCTCTGATAGCTCTCTGACTCTGATGCCGATCTACCCGTTCGAAGTTTTGCTAGCCTCTCTATGAATGCGGCGTTCAGTTTCAAATGTACTGTGCCAGGCGCTGGTTGTTTACATACCTTCGATGGGCCACGCAACATCGAGAGTCCTACTCATACTGGCGAAATCCTCCAGTCAAGCATGATGGTTCCAGTTCTTGATTCATCAAGTCCTGTTTTATCACGTCAGCAATCTTTCATGAATCGGGACAGTGTTGACTTTGCTCAAGACGGAGAGCCATCGAGTAAGCGACTTCGTGTTGGTACCGAAGCACCCTCGGTATTGCCAGTTTTACGCGAGGCAAAATCAAAGAAAATCAACATGAAGCTAATACATCCTGCCTTTGCGAGGTTCAAGCCCATCACCCAAGACGAGTTGCAAGAAGTTAGTCGGCTGGAGCAAATTGCCAAAGATGAGAGACTGGCTGAGATAGCACAGCGTGAGGAGAGAGAGAAAGAGAGACAAAGGGAGAAAGAGCGCGAAGGGAATCGGATTTGAAAGGCACGGCAACGGGCGTGGAAACGTCAGCTGGCCACAGAACACTCGGACAGTGAAGACAATGCTACCGGGACATCAGGAAAAGATATGAAGGTGAGAATTTGCTATTCAGTCAGATTGTCGTACTCACAGTAGGAAATTTAGCTACGCAAGCTGCAGCTCCACGATGACATCTCTCAGTCGCGGTCTGTACCATCTCGAGACGTTGTCGCTGAAGTATCGCAGCCATTTCGTCAGTTGAAAGCAGTACTCGATGCTGGCAAGACAGAGACTAGAGGACGTAAGAAGAAGCTGGAGAATGAGCCAGAAAATCGCGTGAAAGCTCACCGCGTGCACTGGATGAATCCGCTCCTGTTTGGTCAGATTGAAGCCACCGCCAAGTCTATTGGCTATCCATGGAAGCCAAAAGACATTGTCCGCAAGCTTCGGAGCATTAATCCTGTCTTTGAACATCTAGATCCGCGTCGAATCTCTGAGTGGCGGAATACCGACATTAGCGATCGCTTGGTTTGGAAGGACTCAGTCCAGAAGCGACTGCAAAGGAAGCATAGAGCAGGCGGTGAGGTTACACGTGTGGGAATTCTGGTCAGTTCAGCCCTACGTACGAAAAGAAAAGTGCTGACCAATTTCTACAAGCGTGCTTATCCTGATATGACAAAGCTCATCATCAATGTACTTGAGGAGCTACGAAAAGCATCAGCAACAGTCGACGTGCCAACTGTCCGAGCCGTCATGATTGGCTACATTACGACGTATGCATCAGAGGTTTTTGAGAAGAAAGGAAAGGACGGACAACATTTCAAATGCTCGGAGGCATTTGTTCGTGTGTTCTTGAAGAAAGTGATGGATTGGTCCTTACGAAGGTCAACGCGCGCTGGTCAGAAGGTCCCTGGAAACGTAGATGCTCTATTGAAGAAGGCTTTTCTTCGTGCAAGTGCGGCTATCCGTGATGGAAAGATCCAGGCGTGCTTTGTGGTTAACACAGACCAGACCCAGTGTGTGTATAGTCATGACACGTCGAAGACCTTGGAAAAGAGAGGGGTAAAGCAGGTAGCTACGGCAGGCAAAGAGGAGAAATGTGCCTTTACTCTTGTTGTCGGTATCTCTCAGAGCGGAGACGTCCTTCCTTTCCAGGCCATCTATCAAGGGTCGAATGAGCGACAGTCGCTACCAAAGAAATCTGCTGATCCAACGTTAGCACCATTCTGGGAAGCTGCGAAGACAGCTGAAATTCGCTTCGAGGTTTCGAAAACATCGACGTACTGGTCAACGCAGGCAACAATGCGGAGTTACATCAAATACATCCTCGTTCCATACTTCGAGAAGCAGAAGGTTCGCCTTGGCCTTCCGAACCAGCGCTGTTTATGGGTCATCGATGTTTGGTCAGTTCATCGCTCACTGGAGTTCCGTTCATGGCTACAGGCTACGTACCCATGGGTAGTGCTCAACTATATTCCTGGAGGATGCACAGGGCTCTGGCAGCCAACCGACGTTGGCATTCAGCGGCCACTAAAACATGCGATCCGTCGAAGTGCTCACCATCACGTCATACAAGAAACCCTGACACAGCTCAATCTTGGAGCCTCTGCAGGCAAGATTAAGTTCGATACAAAGATAGGCACACTACGTGATCGCTCCGTTGAGTGGCTGGTGAATGGCTATAACGCCATCAACGACGCCAGTCTTGTGAGAAAGGTCAGTGCTAACGCTGTCCTTGTGTAAAATTATGCTAATAGCTCTCACCACTATGTGCATAGTCATGGGAACTCTGTCGTGTGCCAGGCACCTTGTTCAATTTCTCTCACGCAAGCCTGGATAGCGAGGAGGCTCGCGAAGCCCTCAATGCGCTTGTTCGTAACGATCCGGACTTCTATACAGAAATCACCAGCGGAAAAAGCGAGCATGATGTTCCTGGCAATGCTCTGAAAATTGCGGAAGATGGTGACGATGCCTGGAACCTTGGCGAAGGTGATGACGTGAGTCTTACCGTAAAGGCCGTCATTGCTCGTACCACTGCGCCGGAGACTTACAGCAGCACGCTTGACAGGACGTCTGATGCAGATGGAGAGAGCTCAGATGAGGATTATCAACCGCCTGTGCAGGTCGAACATAACATCGATGGAGAGAAAGCCGAAGAGCAGACGGAGAGAGTAGGCAAAAGGGCGCGAGTCCCGAATAAGCGCTACGACAGTGCTTTGTGGACCCGTTGTGATGCATCAGACGAGGAGGAGGTGTAGAATATGTTTTATATGTATCTCTACATACAATGGTTTTACTTTCTTTGCGCCGCAGGCCCGACAAATCCAGTTGTAGAGAACTCGTAAATTTAACAACATGAGCCCTCCGTGACCCGTGACATTGACCAAAATAACAACAAAAGTCGACCTCACCGTGACCGTGACCCCCGCTACGGTCGTAAAGGTACAGTACATAATAACTAGTATTCATACTAACTGAGCTCATGCCAAACAGTCGGGAATTGTGGTCAGATATCTTCACACTGCGTAACAAGCCACATATATCCTATAAAGAAGGCACCGAAAAGAGTACATACCCTATTGAAGAAGGCACCAAAAAGAGTACATACCCTATTGAAAAAGGCACCGAATAAGAGTACATACTTTCTTGCATTTTTCCTTTTGAGAATATTTGCCAGCACAATGCTCAGAGTTGGACATGTGTAAAAACCCTTCTCGAGAAGGCAGCATTCTTTGTCATATCCCTTATTCGTGTGATCTTGCCTCGGAATTGCTTTCTCCTTTCCTTTGTGTTACATCAATTGTTGTACAGTACTTGACGGCGTGCAGTGGAAAATGCAGTATGTTTGACCCTTGAATGTGTACTTTTGGTCGTGTAAGCTCCACCACGATAGCTTGTTGACTACGTCGTAGGCGATCAGAGGCTCTTTCCTGCGCTTACCTGCGCTCGGCAATATGTAGTGTCAAATCACGGTTCTTTGGTGAAGTGTTCGACTGCAACAAGTGTTTGGCTATCGCATGCGTGACTACAATTGGCGTTACTGCGAGATCCCTTCTTTTGTGAGACTGAGAAAGCAAACGGTCATTTCTATCCAAAAGAATCATCCGCCAAGATCAGTAAGTATTTATACACACAGTGTAAGCTGAGCTGACCAACACTCACTCGGCGCATGTTTGCCTACTAGTGCGTCACTCACACTCTTCTCATCCGATCCCCTCACCTCGTGAATATCTCCCCTCTCCCTTGCTTTTGCGGAACATACAATCTCATGCATCACACTCAAGTCCGCTATCGCCCACATCCCCGCTTTGCGAATTTGAACGCTCCCGTGTGTCCGTCCGCGTACGTTACCGAAGGTGCCAACTCGTAGCACCCTAGCACCGACGAGGGACAGCGGAGGGTTGTCCGAGCTCGAAAATTCAGCTGTGTATGCTTGATGAGAAGTTGGGCACAAGTCTACGAGCCAGGTGTTGTTCTCGTCCTACGTTGGGCACCAGTTGTGAGTCCTCGTCAGTAGTCAGCGAGAGAAGGTGACGACGTACGTCTCGGAAAGCAAATATTCTATTTTGAGCTTCCCATTGTATAAACCTGATTGGTTCTTCTACGGCCACCTTCTGTACAATTTCTTGCGGCGCAAGCCCAGCGTCGAACATCCGGTCAATGTCACGGAAGAAATAGATTTGGCGGAATGTGGTCCCAACGACGAGATGGCGTCCATCGGGAGAGAACTTGGCTATGAACAAAGCCCTTCATGCTCTCATTCTCAAATGACGCAGCACAGACGATATGTACTCACCAGAGATGAAACACGGGCCGTGCCTTCCTCTAGAATTGGGGAAAATGGCTTCTGAAGACATCAGCTCCTTCGCTTCTTCAGGCGTCCGTGCGACAACCGTGTACGCTTCCAACGCTTCGACTCCAGCCGTCACCGCCATACTGATGTGATCGAGCTCGGGAACAACGACGCCATGGGTTCGAGCTATACTGGATTTCCGCGTTGCCGGCTTGACAAGTGAAGGTATGGCCTTTCTGAACTCGTGAGGACGAGCATAGTCTTCATATAGCGCTGAGTCCTTGTCCACTCCAGACATCACAGATGCCTGGAACTGGCCTTCATTGTCAACATCAACCTCATTGCGCAACCTGATCCAGACTACGGCAAAGTCAAAACAAGCGCAGAGATATTTAGCAGAAAGCTGCAGGTCCAGCAGGAGGGAAAACAGTAGCATATGCTGGTCTCCAAAGTTTGTTGACTGGCCTATTATGATGGGATCGAGGTCGACAACCTGATGAAGCTCGCCGCGGAGAACGTCGTAAATCTGTACGATGTGTGGTTGATCTCTATTGACGAGAGCGAGATGAGGACTATGAAAGGCGAACATTCGCCAGCCACCCGGTGGGGCCGGGAGGCACGCATGTGGCACATAGCCTTCGCACACGATGGTGATTAACTTCGAGTGCTCTGCGAATTCGTGGAGTTGCTGCTCAGAGGCAGCGAGCGCAGATGGATGTGCAATCGGTGCGACAGTCGTCGGCACCTTGTCAACGAAACGCCAAACTTGGATTGAGCCTAACGTGTGCCTACCACGCCACAGCAAGAGCAAGTCTTTGGAGTGTGCAAACTGCGCCACCTGCAGTAAGTATAAGAGTGAGTCAGATTGCCGATCGACACAGGTGTCAAGGACTTTATGTACCATGGGCAAAGTCCAAATCAGCCGCGATCCATCCAACGTACGCACGACGAGCTCTTTTTGTGCCGTCAAAGCGAGTAAAAGGCCATGATCGTCGTCGACAGCAAACTGCTCAACTTCGGCGTCGAAGCAGGTGTAACCTCCCTGAACGACGTATCCGCGTCCAGACCAGTTTCGCTCGAGTATAACAGATTCTCGGCCTATGCCGGAAGGTGTGTTAGCACGTTAAGCAACAATGTCTTCAGCAGTATATGCTATGGTACTCACAGAGGTCTTTCCAGCTTTGTACGCCCTTCAGGTGGTATCCTCCCTTCTTGAGTTCTGCAGCCCGTGCATCGGCCAATGACACGCCTGATACCGCGAAACGGTGAGAGACTGCGAGTTGATGGTACAATGCATCTTCGTGGTCTTGTAAGAAACCATACGTAGATCGAGAGAGTCTGTGGAGTTCGTTGATGTCCTGGAAAGAGAGGAAGGACAAGATGTACAGTGTTACATCAGAAGGCAGCGCGAAAAGCATCTTTAAGTTGGTGAACGCAACGGCAGTGGTGGTGGTAGGATGACAAGAACAGCTCTGGGTATGGATTCACTGGCCGCAGTACATGAGCGCAGATGATGTCTATCAGCGCAACAATGTTGATGTTGATTTCAGAACTGAGCTGAACGCAACGCCCGCAAAACAACAAACACCGAGACCCGCAGGCCTACCACTCCGGGAAAGCGTATCATTCTCGCGCAGAGGCCACGCTGTATCGTTCCAAATTTTCGTATGTCACCCGGAGGGGGTCAATGTGAGCAGAGTGGGAACGTACGAATCCAAGTAAGTTGTGCGTTCTGTTTTATGCAAGTCGCGAATTTAGGCGCTTCATGACAACTCAATCATTCCGACGAAAAATTCATCTGTGGATGACCAAGTTGTACAAGGCTACAATTGCATACCAGTACTGCAGGGTCAGACAGAGATACCGAGGCACGAAGTTTTAACGTCGACGTCTACTCTGCCTCGGGGAAACTAACTGCATGTCCGAGTCGGTATAACCACACTATCACTATCACCACAAAATCTTTCAACGCTGCAAAACGAGTCTGATTGTTACATCTGCTTACAAATACTACAGGCCGTTCGAGTTTGTTCACATCCGAGACTTGTAAGCGCGTCGTAAACTTAACTCTATGCACCTTAACGTGGAACCTAGTACTGGAATGCGGAGGACGGGAATTCGAACCTAGAGCGAGCACATTCGTCATTAGCTACCTGCATTTGTATCATAAAGCAACAAGCCACGTACGCCATCCACACGTCGAATTTCTGGTCCGTCGCTAGAAGGGGAGGCTCGATCGGGAGCGTGTATTCACCGAATTTGCTCGCCAACCACGCGTGCCACGGGTACGAGACCGTGTCGTTGTCACGGATGATCGGTGTCGCCTTCGTGCCTTGCTTGATCCTCCAGAGCGGACCGTGTTCGTGCATCGAGGGGACTACGAGGAGCTTGCTGTTGCTCTCAACGTACTCTTTCGTGAGCTCTGTTCACGTCGATCGGATCAGTGTATTCGTCTTTGAAGTATCGCTAGTATGCACAGTAGGAATGGTCAGTACACTGGGGAGTTGAGAGGACACGTTGAAAACGTACCATTCCGCCGCTACCCAAACCGTTGGTAAGACAGTAATGAATCTCGCAGAATGAGATGATAGGGTGATTGTCTGTAGAACATTGTCAAGTAGGGGCAAGCCGCGGGTCAAGTCAAGGGCAACTTACGGAAGCGAGCCTGTCATATCGCATCGCACGGTGCCCTAATAAGGATATGATCGTGGAAAGATAACTTGCTTACATACGTCTCACCAACCCCAAGAGTCCAAGCCTGAATCTGGACAACCTTCTCCACCGCATCATCGTTGAAGTAGACATGAAAACCTGTAGCGTTAAAGAACTGGAAGTTGTTCCACACTTCTCGCACGTCAACCTTGTCAGTGTCCCTCATATCACGCGAATTCTGGTACCTGCACTCACAACCAGTCTCTTGTCCCCAACCAAGCTTGTCAACGCGAATGAACGGGACATCAATGTTTCTAGCCTCAGCAGAGATGCCGTCAGCGTTGGGCAAGGCATTTGCGGATACCACTTGGCTCATGGTGCTAAAGGGTCCCTGGAACGAGTCACTGAGGATTTCGACGGTCATAAACACCACGCCCTGCTCGCCGGCTGTGATTGTAGCGGATGTAGAAACCATGGTAGTACTGGAGGTGTGAGCAGGAGGAGCTATGCCACTGACGGTGTCCTTGTTGTTCTCATCACGAGCAGTCAGGTTTCCTGCGGTACGAAATCAGATGAACGGCCGCAAAGCAAGGAGACTTGTAACAGGAAAAAGAAAAGGGGACGTGTCAGAGATGTACCGTAAATAACCTTCAGAGCGTTGATCTTGGGATCCAGCTTCATTGTTCCCTTGGCCGGAAGGATGACAAGGCTCATCTTCTTACCAGCAAGAATCCAGAACGGCAAGGTCAGAACTTGACCTTGAACCAGAACGGACGGTCGAGGAATCCGAATGAGCACCTCTTTATCGAGCTGTGTGGCTGTGATCTTGGTGTTGCTGCCACGGATAGCGTTGATACGTAAGGTCGACGGGTCAGGCCCGGTGTGATAACCTGGAACATAGTAGGAAATGGAGGCGATATCCTGACATCCCATGATTGATGAAATGAGCGCCAAGTGCTATGAGGAAAGCGGTAGGAACAGACCGTTTGATGAGAAGCACAGTAGGATGATACGGCGAGGCGACCAGCGGACTCTCCAGTAACTTTGATCTTTTCGAACAGAGCACGTTTGAGGTCGATCGGCTTGTACATATAGACACCTTGGTTCGATTCTGCATAAATCGTGAGCTCTTAAATTGAGAGACAAATGGTTTTGCGTACCTTTTCCGATTGCTGTATGACGTGAATTGGGTGTCAGAGGACACTCAAATCAATTAAAACAGGGATATACTCACGAGCACCCATGCACGCCACCGCAAAAGAATCAGTGTCGACGCCAGGCAGACGAACCGTTGCTACGTGGTGAAGAGTACCAGTCTGTGTGACACTGTCAAGGGGTCCGTAGTCGTCAATGACATGGCGAGTCCAGTGAGACGCGGGCTTCAGCGCCCTTGGGTGCGCTTTCACTTTTTATGTATACGGCCATGATATTTCCGTGGAACGCCTTTGAGGTTACATGCGCCAGATTAGTCGTGAAAAGCGGCGAAGCTGGTAGGCGTACCTCGCAAGTAGCAATGTACCCGACGTCGTCGTCTCCAACACGACACACATCGACAGATCCTGCACCCCAGTACTTGACTTTGTCGGAGTTGGGATTAGGTATTCCGGGATTCACTACTTGGTGTTTACCTCGAACTCGTGTCGTACCAGAGAAGTACGATGCGTTCTTTGCCGGAGACGAGGAGCATGTCCAAGTCTCCGTTAGTACGCGGCAGAACTTCGACATCGTGAATAAGCCTGAATTCCGTTGGATATGCGACATTCTTGCTCCAGCTCTTGGGGCCTGGCTTCTTGTCGTTGGGATTGGCGTATTCCGGAGTGTACACCACCACCGGTGCAGGAGATTTCAGATCTGACGACTTGGAAATGATCGGAAAGGCCATGACTTGAACGACCTCTTTAGTTGTGAAGTGGCAGGCTTTGATAGAGCCAGGTCAACCAACACGATACCACAGGTAAAACTAGCACTTTGTATTACCTGTCAGCCTAAATCAATGCTTTAGCATGGTATGGCCGAGCTGCGTCATTGATATGACTGACCTATGCATGCCTGTCAGGTTGCCGATCGTCTGTGCTTTCCAAAACGGTTGTGACTCGCGGTTGCGTGGATTATGCAACCATTGAATGCGGCCTCCGTTTTCAGTTGGGGAGTCGGCGGACCAGAGCTATCATGCGTCAATTCTGGTAAATGAAGAGATGTAGACAGAGAGTCACACCTCGTCCATGTTTGGACCATAGCGATCGCAAGTGATGAATGGTGACAGGGGGCGTTTTTAGTGGTGAAGTATATGCTGAGAAGTGCAGACCTGCAACCTACCGTCGTTGTATCCTTCGCCGGTGAGGTCGGCATACGCCATCCCGACAGGAAATTCCAGATAGGCAATATCAGAGACCTTCCACCCTCCAGAACTACCGAGCAATAACGGGACATTAAATAAAGTATTGAGTATAGTTGAAAAGAAGACGACACACGTTGCGTTGCGCGGATTGGTGAACACGCGGACAGTGGATGGCTTGTCCTGGAACCCAAGTCCGTATCCTATGAGATCGGGGTATTCGTCGTTCTTCGAGTAAGGGAAGGCTTCAACCCAGTATCCGTCAGGAAGAGGTGTAGCAATGAGCTCCTCGGAGACATGGATAGACTTGTAGTCGTCGGGAGGCACAATTTGAGAAGACGTCGACTTGGAGTTGCACATGCTGCGTTGTTCAATGAGAAGGAGATGTGGGACTTGGGTGAGGACGTACTTTTTGCGTTGTATATGTAGTCAGCTTATATTGTACTGGCCCGATAGGATGACCAAGGCTCGTCGTGGAGATGCTCAGGCCGAGGTACAATATTGATGTTCCTCAAGGCCAGGTCTTGGTCTGCTGTTTGCCCCGGTGCATTAGGTGTGTCTTCGATGATGCTCCAGACTTGTATCGTCCATGTGGCAGGTGAAGGCGGCGCTGTGAACCTTCGAGACCATGCCAGCGGTAGTTCATGACAGTATTGCGACAAGTTACGTATCGCGATGCAAGCCACTATAGAGAGCGGAACCTCATGTCCTGTAATCAGCCAATCATGGTAAGATGGCCATCCGTATTGGAATGGTAAACATTGGACGTTGGACGTTGAGCTCTGGGGTACCAGAGGTGTTGAACTGCTTGAACTGCCGCGTTGGGAATATCATTCAAACTCCGCCTCGCGATACTGTATGATCATCTCCGCCTCAATTGAGAGTTTACACATTGAAGATCTTAAACAAGTTCCCCGACAGATGTAAGTAATGTACTCTCTCCGAACTGTCCATGTCATGGCTGACTGCTCAATATTGCTTTTTGTTCTAGCTGCTGTTGGCTCCAGGCAGTCCACAACCAGCTGACCATATTGCAGCTCGGATAGTATCAACTAACACCGGTAACACCTCTCTTGGAAGTTGCTTGCTCAACGTCTCGCACTGAGGCCTTAAGAGTCGTATTTACGCGAGCTCAAGTTACGAGCACCTCATTATCACCACCGTTGACGTGGACTGGGCTCTTCTCCACTTCGCTCGAGGGTACACCTCTCCGGCTGCCAACTTTCACCGACTGCAATCGACTGTCCAGACTACGCCACTGTGTGAGAACAGTTAGCAGCTGATACAAACCTGTGGGATATGTGGCAACGTAGCCATGGGCCTTCCATGCAATGTCTGCTCAAACTCACGGCAAAGCATCCGGCTACCATGTCAGGACTTGTCTGGCTCCTTCAGACAGCATTGTAGAGTCGTGTTTGTGAGCACCAGATCATCCATATAAGTGGCAAGGAAAGGTGACTTTTCCCCCCATCCCCCTTCCAAACTTACTCGTTACCACTCAACATGTCCGACGATCTCCCTCTTCACCAGATTCACACCGTCACAGGAATCAGCGAATTCGATGTATGTGTTTCTTCTGTCTGTCTTTCTTAGCTTAACGCTAAAAATATTGTACAATAGGTCTTCATCGCTGGCTCAGGGCCAATTGGTGCTACTTATGCGAGGCTTTTGACTCGCCAAGGCCTCAACGTACGCCCTTCATCCCTTTCTAGCATTCACCGTGGTGCTGATACATTCGTTCAAAGGTGGTTATGGTCGAAATAGGCGACCAGTGCGTTTTGTATCCCCCAAAGGTGGTGTTATGCTCACTCGTACTTCAGGGAAACTCGTGATCCTGCGTCGCACAAGAAGAACGAAATTGGCTACCAAAAGGATATCGATCGTTTTGTCAGGTTCGTATTCTACTTGACTTCGTGCGACATACTGCTCATTTATTTCCAGAGTCATACAGGTTTGCTGAGTCTAGAAGTGAATATTCGATAACCCTTAGCTTACCGGCACGTTCTAGGGCGCACTTTCTACAGTTTCTGTTCCGAAAAGCAGCACTCTCATGCCTACTCTTGATCCGTCTGCTTGGAGGCCTTCGTAAGCTCGTTCGCAACTTTGTTAACAACAACTCTGACTCATGCCCCTGTAGTGACCCGGAAAAGATGACGATCACCAATGGTCGAAACCCACTCCAGGAACAATACAACAATCTTCCCGCAGAGTCGGTTACCCGCTGCGTAGGCGGTATGAGTACTCATTGGTACGCTCTTCCCTCCGCGGCTTACGCCTATCCCTATTCATGACGTGTATTAGGACCTGCGCCACGCCCAGGTTTCTCAAGGGTGTCGAGCGTCCGGTGATCTTCCCTAATAACCTTAAACTCGACGACGACGAGTGGAAGCTGCTCTATGATGCTGCTAGCAACCTCATTGGCGTGTCCAGTACAGAATTCGACAAATCTATACGCCACTCGACGGTTCTCGAGACCTTAATGAAATCGGAGGAGTTCAAGAACCGTGGCGTCAAGGCTCTTCCGCTTGCTTGCCATCGTCTCGCCGAGGGCTCCCCGTATGTCAGGTGGCATTCCGCTGAGAATGTACGTATCATTGACTCATACGTCACATGCAAGTTTTTGGCTCAACATCAAACTATAGGTGTACTACGACATATTCGACCAAAGTCTCTTTGGGAAGCAGAACTCGGAGGGTGTGAAACGTGGCAAGTTCTACTTGCTCACCAACACGCGATGCACAAAGTTGCACAACGACACCAGTGATACAGAGCCCAACGTCGGATTCGCGGGAGACATAGTTTCTGCGTAGCATGGGAATTGATGTTCACATTTGATCCCTTGTTTCACGCAGCGAGGTCATGGACTTGCTGGCTGACAGGTTCAGTGGAACCACGAAGCCCACGCCAAAGGTAAATTACGCGATCAAGGCCAAGGTAAATATTGCCGTGATTTGGATTTGAGGTGTTGAGCTAACCGGCGTTTATAGATATATGTCATCGCAGCTGGTAAGTCTCTATAGTTGTGGTCGATTTGCACGATCCTCATAGCCACCTCATGCAAAACCAGGCGCTGTGGCTACACCTCAGGTTAGTAACACAAGTTATTCCTGCAGAACTCTGCGGTATTGATTGCTGCGCTCTCCTCGTAGATCCTGGCCAATTCTGGATATGGAGCGATGCGCAGCCAACCGGGTACGCCCCTCATTCCTGCTCTCGTAAGTTTTGATCAGTTCTTCATGCGCCGTGTAATAACTCGATCCACCACAGGGAAAGGGGATCACTGAGCAGCCGTAAGCATAAGTGTTTTGTATGTGACATATCCTCAGCATATTGACCCCTTGTAGATTGGCATTCTGTGAGATCGTTCTTAGACAGGTAAGTGTTCGTCGTCAATATTCGCTACGTCTTTACTGACAGTAAACTTTAGGGTATTGTGAGTTTGGGTAATCCGATCAAGATGTGCAGTAATATGACATTCCTCCGTTGTGTTTTTTAGGTCGACAGGATTGGGGACCTAAAAGATAAGCCTCGATGGTGGCAGGATGCGGTCAAAGCCCACCAGGCGGCCCACAAGGATGATCCCCTTCCGATGTACGGAATATACTGTGGTCTCACTTATTCATTACACTGACCCTCTTGCAGTCCGTTCCAAGACCCGGAACCTCAAGTCAATATTCCGACCTCGGAGAATGTGTGTGCACTGCGATACTCCGTATAGCCTCGCCGTTGACCGCTACCGCTCATTTTCCCAGTTCCCTTGGCACGCTCAGATTCACCGCGACGCTTTCAGCTACGGAGAAGCTGGACCTCGTGCTGATTCTCGAATAGTCGTTGACCTGAGGTGAAACACTTTATAGCCTATCAACGATAATTCTCAGCTCAGTTTGTGTTGGTTTTCAGATTCTTCGCCAGGCAGAGTTTTAACCCCAAGAACTGTATGATTTTCGAAAAGGATGTCACGGATGCGTTTGGAATGCCTCAGCCTACGTTCGAATACGTTCCGACTCCACAGTTTGCGGACGAGGCTACACGCATGATGCTGGAGTAAGTCCGTTTAGCAAGATTCGCGAGATTGTAGCTGATGGTTTCGTAGTATGACCAAAGCAGCTAACGTGCTAGGAGGATACCTTCCTGGTCAGTCGGTTCAGCGCAACCATGTTTTCCTGCCCAAATACTAACATCAGATCAAGGATCCGAGCCGCAGTTCATGGCTCCTGGCTTGGCGCTGCACCTCGGTGGCTCTGTTCGTCTCGGTCAAGGGTGGGTCGCGTACCTTTGGTATTGCCAATCCTACCCGGACTCACCTGTATTGCAGCTCTGAGGCTGGCGTTTCCGTCGCCAACTTCAACTCTCAGGTTTGGAAGTTCAAGAACTTGTACGTCGGAGGCAACGGCGTCATTCCTACTCCGTTTGCGGCGAATCCCACCCTGACATCCATGGCGCTGGCCCTGCGTGCCACGCACAAGATTTACAAGGACTTGAAGGGTGGAGCGCCACTCAAAGCTCCGCTGCCTACGGATAAGTTGGAGGCCACCCCGGCCTCCTGGCTCAAGTGGCTCACCGACAGCACAGACGAAGACTTCCCAAATCATAAGGAACTCAGGAGCCCTCATGTGGAGGTTCGCGTTCCGTCGGCATAGACCAACAACAGCGTTTCAGTCAAGTGTTGTGTGTGTGCTCAATGTATCTTGCAATTGTCCCTGTATGCTCGTGAATCTGTACATGAATTGAAATGCCATTGTTTCGGTCCGCATTACATTTCCAAGTGCCTACCAGCACAAGTCATTCATATTCTTGCTGTATTGAAGCCCGTCCGCCCAATTTCAAGGTGCATGTTGGTTTCCCTTTCGACAGCAAGCCGTCAAAAGGTACTTATCCTGAGGACCACGTAAAGGTCTGCACCGGGACAACCGAGGTCGTCCACCCTCAGGTGCGGCCCCCACTTGAACCCCGGACCTATAGAGCAAAGATGTCAGTATTATGACCAGATCGCAGACACGGAGAGACTCTATGTTACTCACAGTTCGCATGAAAGACCGCCGCTATACGGATCCGGGAGGGTGGGCATACCCCCCGGACCACCCATCCAGACGGACCTAGAAGAGAAAAGAAAAACTCGAGAGGGAAAAGATAATCAGCGTTTGTGTTGAATACAGGAACGAAGAACAGCCTCAGTCGACGATCAAGACCTCCGGACGAGTCAGGGCCATGACCCCCTTCCTCCCCGACCAAAAATCCATCCTGCCGACGTCGGCGTTACCGTTATCGTCCTCAGGTCCTTCGGCGCGCGCAGTGGTGTCGTCGGCCGGGCTGCCTAGAGAAAGAAGGGGGGAGGAGAAGAGGGTTAGTGGAGGGGAATGGGTGGAGCGACACGACAACAATAATGTAGGAGCTGAGTCCGAGCACAAGTCCGAATCCAAAGAGACGCTATGAGCCCGATGCGAAACCGAGTCCGAGTCCGAATCCGAGTCAAGGTCCACAGTCCCAAGTCCATCGTCCCAATCTCAGTTTGAAACCCATAGCCCAAGTCCAATATCTCAGTCCATAAAGTCCGCCTTCGCGTGCAGTATTCAAGTCTTCCGTTATTTGATTTTTTTGTGGTTTTTGAGTGGCTGGCAGTCGGAACCGGGTCGTCAGGGTTAGAGCAACAGCCGCGCACGCTGCCGCCTTTCACCCTCGCCGGCTAGCCCTCGAGGGACCTATCCACACGTTCGGCCCACCCTAAGAAACCACGGATTAGACCTATGGGAAATATAACGCTAGCCAAAGAGGGTTATGAACGCACTTAGAGGAGAGGAGAATTCTCTTTATCTGCGAGGTCTACCAAAGAAGCCTTGAAGGAGAGAGACGACGAGATAGAAGACACCAAAGCCTCCTTTGGACGGATCTCGAGTTTCTTGGGGAGGTCAACCGGGGTCTCAGAAGGCTCCTCGGGAAGAACTCCATGGTTGATCGGCGCTAGGGCAAGCGCGATGTTCGGGAGTGAGCTCGAGGGACGGATGCTGGAGAGGGCTTCAGTCAAGCCAATGTTGACGCATACACATGCTGACTCCAACAGGTTCTGAATCCAAGAACGCAGGACGACGATCTCGGTTGTCGCCAACTCGAAGTTCATAGCGAGGTCCTCCTTCTCCTTTTGGCAGAATTCTAGTGCCTCAGTCGCCCGCTCAGTTTCTTCGCGGGCTTCCTCGGTGTTTTTTCTTTCAGTACGAAGGTCATTGACTGCAACCTCGCGGGCTTCTGTAGCTTCCTGAAGCTGACCAAGGTACATCTCGCACTTGGTAGAGGCGTCGAAGAGCTTAGCTTTGATACCGAGCTCCTGGCGTGGGTTGGGGGATGCGCCAAACGCGAATGCGCCTTTAGGCCGGTTGGAAAGAGCTAAAGCTCTTCTAATATTGGATGTCTCGGCTTTGGACAGGGAGAGGTATTCTTTCATCTCGACGAACTTGGAATGAGCGTCCATCCAGGTATCAATAGCGGCATCAATTCGCTCCGAGTAGTTATGAATGTGTTGGGAGCGAGGTGCGAGGCCACTGCCGTTCAAGGTTCCGATGGCTTCGAGTAGTTTGACCTGGTCTTTCAACTCCTGGTTCTGAGTGTCCAGTACGTCGTTCAAAGCCATCAGGCTGCGATTCTCTTCCGCGCGCTCAGAAAGCGCTCTTGAGTGTTCAATACGCCTCTTATCAAGGTCGTTGCGGGATTTGACGAGTTCGCTGCGGGTGGTACGAAGGGTGGTAGCGTGGACGGCGTGCGTGGCTTGGAGCTCATTAAACTCGCGAGTCTGGTCGGAGAGCTTGGTTCTGATCTTGTGGTTCAATTGGAGAAGAGCTAGAACCGCTCCCACGAGTAAGGTCTACAAGACATCAGTGATGAGAGGGAAGGGTGAGGCTTCGATGGTACTCACAGATGTCCAGACGTGCGCTAACTGGTGCAACTGCATATTGTAAAGCCCCGTGAGTGAGAACATGATAGTAGCGTTATGAAGTGATGATATGATGTGTAGTAAAGTGAGTTGGTGCCAGACCAAGAAGTGAAGAGTATGGAAGAAAGATGGTTTTTTGGCGAAGACGTGTCTGACATCGTGCTTTTTATCGCGGCGAAGCATTCAAAGTAGGCATCCGCTGCCGCGGTCGCACAAGAACGAAAGAACGCGTATGAGTAATGCGCGTTCTGTCATTCTTTCTGCGACAGCTATAGCTAAGTTGCCTTGAAGTTCTGAGGCTGACACTGCAGTGATGGCTGTGTTGAGCAGCCCGCGCGACCCTCATTGGCTCGCGGAATCTGCCGGTAGGCGTGAGAAAACGTGGTGGCCAGTAAGCACCGCCATGTCTGCATTTTGTTTCGCTTTCACTAGTATTAGATTGTGAGGTGCTGAGATTGTGATTGCCCGCAAATAACTGCAAGTAGCCCGATTCCCACAGCGCCGTGCCCACCATCTGCAGATTGTTCACAAGTTCAGCTTGACATGGACGTTGCAGTACGATGCTACATACTCAGTCCCACCCAGGCATGTGGTATCATGCTTTCAAGATGCAGCAGATAGCGTAGTCAAAGCGACCTCAAAAATCCTCGATGTCATCACTCTCCAGCCAGCCTCCCGGTGCCTTTTCAGGATCTACCCGGCTTTCCTCGCAATCGATTTCATCTTCGCCCGTGGTGTTTGGCACAACGTCTTTATCATCCAAGATGTCGGTGACGTTCGTCATACCTCTCGTGAATACTAGCCGGGAGAACCTCTGATGGGTAGGAGGTGGCTTGAAGACTTTTGAGCCTGGTGTACGCATAAGCGATACTAAGAAGGATTCTTGAGGGCTGGAACAGCACATACCGGAAACGTCGCTAGCCTTCAATAAGCCGCCCATTTCAACTGCGATTTCTCGTTGCGTCCAAGATGCTCCAGGGCTTTCTCGCTACTCATGATTCAGCAAATAGCCTCACAGTTCACTGTAGCTGGTACTCACACGTCGTAGCCAATCCTGAACATCTCTCAGCCCGTCCACACCCTCGCGCGTGAACTTCAGGTTGTCGAAGAACTCTGGCTTATACGGTCTCTGACCGCGCCGCGGGACCGGCGAGGGCAGCGAGTGCAGAGTACCAAGTGTGACCAGGTGAAATTGATGTGGATTGGCTTGTTGCCACTGTCATGAGATGTAGCTGATCAGCATCATCGTCGATTATACGAACATTAGCACCAAACCCATACGTACGGATTCGCCTCCACTTGAGTCTACCCAGCTCAACCAATCTATAACACCGTCGCACTCGTCGAGAGTGTCGCAATATTGCGTGTAGTTCTGCTGAATGTATAGGGATAACAGGGAGGCATCGATCGGAGAGTCAGAATACAGCGTCTTGACGAAAGATCCTTGTTTAGCCAAGAACATGTCCAAGCGTAGCGTTTTCGATAACTTACCTCTACGTCGACCCGACTGGCCCGCCTGTCGTGCTCCGATAGATACACCGGTAGCTTCGGTGGATCCTTCAGTCGCATGTCTATCTCCTTCTCGCGTTGAATGTCGCGTGCAGCTGCAGACGATGACGGCGCGTCGCCCTTCCCTAGACATCAAATTCAATGGCAGAGACATGGCGGATGCGCCAGAGACTCACGTTTGTTGTACAATACCTTACCCAGAAGATGGAATAACAGAAGGTTTTGTTCTCTTCTCGAAATCGCCTCCAACAACGCTCGTGAGCTCCCTGTCACTTTCTCACTTTTCTTGCTTCGGCCCTTACTAGCGGAAGCAGAGGAGCGGTCACCAGGAGAGGTTGTGCAAGCAAATTGCAATGCCATGATGGCACTGCGGATGTCGCCATTCGACGATTCGATGATAAGGTCTACGGCTTCTTTGCTTGGTTGTTTGCCCTTCTCCACTTTGCGACCGAAGGAGGAGAAGTGTGCAGTGAGCAAGCGCTGGAGCGCGCGTTTCATCAGCGTAGGCGCAATAGGGTTAAATCTAGGAATCGAGCCAGCCAGATATTAGTATTAGGTCTTACTAGTTGCTTATGCGCTGTATAAATTTACGCACGATATCTGTGTCACATACGGCGAGTTCAAGAGAGACGGCGGTAAGACGGTCCTCACGTCGATCACCTCCCGAGCTTTGCCTTTCCAGGTTTGTGGGGCCGAAATCCCGTCGACACTTGATTCTCCTCGTACACCGGCGTCGCTAATGATGATAACCACGGGGGATGAAGTAGACCCGCCAACAACAAGCGACTGCAGCGAGGATTGGAATGCTGCTTGAGTGGGTGGATGAAGAATGTTGGGAAGGTCTTCCAGGAGCACGACACGACGACTTTGGTATTTGGTTGTCGAGCGTTGTGAGGGTAGGGATGAGGGATGTTGAGAGAGTTCATGAGGCCGAGCCGATGTTTTCGAGATAGATGTGGAGGCGAAGATCGAGTTTGAGTTTGCAGCTCGCGAGAGGAAGGCGTGAAACTTGTCGGATAAACCTTCGTATTCTATACCGTCGCCTCTGTCATCTATCAAGGGAGAAGCCACCATGAGCTGTTTGCGTAGGACGCCTATCATGAACAGTAGTGACTCGCCATGTTCCTCAGTGCCGTAAAACCTCTCATCTGCCATGTTTCGCCACTCCATGATGTCGAATCCCAACTCACGCGACAAGACTCGCATCGTCGCAGTCTTAGCTGCCCCAGCAGGGCCTGTGAGAACTAGGATCCTCTGGGCATACGTCAATCGCGCGGAACAGCTATGTGTCTGAGATAGCTCACGCGATACTTTCGAAGCTTTCCAGACGGTCCCCCGTTCAAAGCTTCCAAAAGCCATTGCCGGACATCCTTTACTTTACGTACGTGGACTGCAAGCTCTGCCTAGCAGTGAAAGCCGTGTTCATCGCATATAGTCACATTTTCGAGCTGGTGACTCACCTCTGTGGCTGGTTCATGCGTGTCCACCCATAAGGCTCCGTCATTCTCGCCATCTTCTTCCACCTCAAATTTAGGCACACGCGCTTTCGTCTTTGCGTTGGGGGTAGCCTGGGAGGCTTGAGACGGTGTTGACTGACTGCCGGTGAGGTCAAAAACGGGCGGCTGTAAAAACTGGTAGCTGCCTATGTTTACTTGACTGTCTGGATGATATGCTGTTGCTACTTACAGCGTTGAGGGGTTTGAGTCTCTGCTTCTTAGCTGGTGGCGGTCCCGAGTCCAGTTTCAAAATGCTCTTCCGTGAGTTAGGCGGGGAAGCTGGTCGTTTCTTTAAGCTACCAGACAAGGTCAGCGTCGCTTTCATCGCCGGACACGCTGAGCTCAAAGGTCACTGTAAACAACAGCCAGTAAAAACCAGTGGTGGTCTTGAGCGCGATCGACCGAGCACATCACGAATCACAACGCGCCTGTCACGCTTCACGTGATTACGTTATACTGTCACACCTATGCAGGTCGTACGTGATTATGTAAGTCACTGACTTGACGCGTCGAGTCAGAGCAGAGTCATTGACCACACCTAGAACACATCCAGAGTCATTCACAAAGGCGACGCCGAGACCAGTTCTACCTCATACCACGCCACAAATGGAGGCGGCGCTCTAATACCCGACTCATGCCGACGCTTCTCCTTTTATAGGCAGGGCGCAACGATAGCGTGGCACTCACGACGGCACCGCCATAATAACAGGGGCTGCGGTATATAACAACCGACGAGTCGGGTGTTCTGACTCGCATCTCCCTCCTCACCATGGTCGAGTTTACTAGCCTTCCCGTCGATGTCGTAGACCACATCCTGGCATGCATACCTGACTTCAAAACTCTGGCAGCAGCGATCAAAGTCTCGAATATACACACGTATGCCGTCTTCCAGCAGCATAAGCAGGCCATCTTGACGTCTGTTGCGCTGAATTTCGTCGGTCCATCGTTACCTCAGGCTCTTGGTGTAGCGCGACGCGAACAACATGGCGATAGCGACCGATGCGAGTCTATAAACGACGCTCAGACAGTCTTAATGTCTTTAAAGCCTGAGGATCTCAGGATCATCGAGACTGACGTTCCTGTTATGGAGCGTCTCGAAGACCTGTTCAGTCAGATGTATGCATCAGCCCACATCTCTGCGCGTCGAATTCTCATGTTTTCTGACTTGTGTACATGTGCTATAGGTACAAGGACCGACGCTCACAGAAGAGCGTGTTGACCAACTCGGAGTCGCTCAAACTGAAGAGAGCACTTTACCGCTTAACCTTCTTATACATATCCATCGACCCCGAGCCGACCGATGACGACTTGGACTTGAACGGACAACCTGAAGAGCAATCAGCGTTCATCGCCGCTCCGCTCACGGAGTACAATGACCAAGAACTGTTGGAGTTAGCTGCAACTGTATCCTTCCTTCAAGAGGTACAGCGCAGGACTGAGCGATTCGACCGGCACAATTCATTGTTCCCGGACACAGACGGAATGCTGCCTTTCTTAGGCAACCCAAGGGCCATATACAAGAATTATTATCGTCTGGAGACTTCCGACTGGCTAGAAGCAGCCGGCGATGATGTGTGGTTTCTACCTCCATTTCAACGCGAGCTCCGTAAGGTGTGCCGGTCGAAAGGTTTGGATGAAGAAGCTACTGTCAACGCGCATGCCTCGCTGCTTGTAAACCAAGTGTACGGAGCGGAAGATCGCTGTGAGCTAGATTGCCATGTTCCTGTTCTCTGCTTGTACGCTGATGAGACGCAGGTTTCCGCTGTAATGCAGCTGAGGGGCAAAACTTGTACGGGCGACCTAGTAAGTATCCATCATGCTGCTTCGGGAAGTAATGTCTTTTGAACCGTTCTCTTCTGTGTTTAGATTGGCATTTCCTCAAGGGCGTTGTGTGCGGCGGCGTACCCCTCAAAAAATCTCTCCCAGGTAACTTATCCAAGAATCTGGAAAACGACTCCATTCTCCGTCATTATTTCTCGGACAAAGACGACAGCTTCCACGACTGGGCAATCTTCACGGAACACATTTTTGATTTCGAAATGCCGGACGATCAAGAGACATGGGACAAAGAGCAGTGGTATTGTCAAACATGTATTTCTACTCTCTTCACGTCACGTTTCCCATCCTGGTGGTTCGCGAAGCGTAGGGGTAATTGTGAAGCTACGCCTCTCAGTTGCAGGAACTCATGCCGATACTTGTAGACTCGAATTACCCGCCAGCACCAGAAGACTGTTGGTACGGCTGGGACTGCCGCACTCAGACGCACAAGTATCAGCATGCCCGAAGGTTGAACGTAAGCACATCTCAAAGCTCTCTGACGGTTGGTATTCTGAGTGGTCGTCCTTGTCCAGCACTTTTGTAAACCCGTCCGAGGTGATAGTGTTACCCCGCAGTAGGCATAGGGTGATTTTAGTTGAACAAATGTGCTCTTTGCGACTATCTTGTAGACCTCTCCGGACATTGTCAGGCTCTCATATGTTTGTGCTCAAACTACTATATGTTCTCATTGTGTCGAAAATCTGCCATGCTGTAGCTATGAAACCTAGCTGTGTATGCTTTTACAGTATGCATATGTCTACTCGCGTGTCGAATGCTCTAGTTTAAGGCTGTCCCAACGCGTTCGGATCGACAATCCAGTCTAAGTTCTGGTACCTGCAAGACGGGTCAGCTCCATCTCGTAAAAAAACAAAACGTTATCGCACAATACCTACCACTGTAAACCCGAGCATTACAATATAACATTGAGCAAACTTTATCCCACACAATCTCTGTACCTGGAAAGTTATAAACACCCGGCACCCGCGATAATGGTCCGCGGGCCACTTTATCTTGCATGGTAATACAATTTATTATCTCCGCCCATAGTTTACATTGCACGATAATCTCACCGCCGGTAGTTTATATTGTCATACACATCGATGCAATGCTTTCAACGCAGTAGTTCTCACATTAGGGTGCATAGCAACAATGGCAATGGATTGAACAGCGCAATGGCGAGAAGATCAGCTAATTAATAATACAGCGCGAGCATGGTGAAAGAAATAGTCATCACAGCAGAACAGATACAGCGGGTTAAAGTGTCCAGGTTCAAAAGAAATCAAGAATGTTGCGAGAGCAGACACATGCAGAGACAGGAGCAGAAAATCGGAATGCGAGAGCATTGCACGCGGAGGTGGGTGTCATTGGATTGTAGCGACCGTGAAAGAAAAGCAGAAGTGTTTTGTGCAAGATGACGTCCGGGCAAGACTCTGGTGAAGAACGCGTTAAAATAGGTGGCTTTCCGTGTACTCCTGAACTGACTGAACAAACCTGCCATTGTCACCGATGAAGATATCCCAGAACAGCACACGTCGTCGCTGGATGTCCGTTTCCTTGAGTCCCCAGCGAGCACTGTCTCGGTCTGGTCACGCGGTCGTTAACTCCTCCGAGCCTCAAAATCGAACTGTTATGAAGAGGAATGACTCACGGAGACCAATCTGAATAACAAACAACGTAGTCACCATTGAGGGCTCCTCCAATACGGGTTCTAGACATAACGCGGCCCTCGCGAGATGATAATAGTGTTCGCCTTCTCCGGTTTGGTTCTCGTGGTCGCGCTCGATAAGCATGCCGATGGCGCAAATCAACATGTATATAGCATTCGGGCATTGTACACTTACCCTGCGGTCGCCGGTTTTAGACTGGCAAACCCCTAGGATTTCCCATCGGCGATGTAGCTGGTCTTCGAGGGACGCCCACTAATCGTCTCGGTCCGGTGTGACCTGCACGTCCACCAATGCGGTGTCATGCATCTTCAAGGCAGCTCTGTTCGAAGAATCGAACCGCATGCGAGTGGTGACCCGCTTGATACAACGTCGCTGACTCAGTCTGCCTCGGTTCGCCCTGTCCTTCTTGTCAGTGAACACACTCTTTCTAGAAGAAGGAGGCATGGCCCCGTCTCTTGTAGGAAGGGAAGTACTGGAAGAATCTATTGAATGAGACTGTATGCGCGAAAAAAAAATTGGCGTGCATACAGTGAATCTGGCATGTTGAACAGACTTGCACGAGTGAATGCGGTGTCGCTTGAGGTCTATGACCGCACTCAGAGAGTCGAGTGGACGGTCGAGCTGATCTTGAAGGGCGTCATTGTTGTTGAGCAGCGGGGGAGAGAGAGAGAAGATGGTGGTTGGGGGGAGACGACGACGACGAGAGCGAGAGCGCCGAGGACGGGGCAGGGAAGCGTGAAGGGAGTCGATCCACCACGTCAAAGTGAACCAAACTGCGTCGAGCGAGAAAGACAGTTTCCCGATTTGTGCAGAAGATGACGGACTCACGTTCACTGCGAGACGAAAGGCGCGACTCTCACCTCGTTCGCTGCACAACATCACCCTGTGGCGTTCTGCGGCGGGGTCAAGATTGGAGGCTTCCTAACCTCGTATACGACCTATATTCACGTAGGTCTGTCTGTTGTAATGGATGTTCTCGGACTCAGAGGACGTTGTGGTCGCCAGCGCCTCGCATCCAGACGCGGTGTGACATGATGTGACAGCTGTAATAATGGTTAACAATGTAATATATTACTGCCACTACTGCTTTACATCGAGTGCTGGGCCTTTACATTATTTTAAAATCGTTTACCGCATGCCACTTGGCCTTTACAATGCAATATAAAGGACCTGCCTTATGCGGACATAATTATAATGTCAAGCGCGCGCGATAAACCCCCGGCACGCAATATAAAGCGTGATAATGTTTTGTTTATTTACCCGATGTCGCGCTCATGATCATATATCACAACGATCTCATCCGCTGTTCTCCACTTTGCGAGCACATACCGCGCTGAAGTGCTCTACCTGGGGCCGTGTTGTACTTGAAGTACTGTACTACCTCCGGTTCATTACCTTATCTGGTGTCTTGGCCTGCTATGAGCAGCGTGCGTCGTAAGGCGCAGCGATGAAAATGAACGAAGCTATAAATTAAAGGGCAAAGAGATTTTGGCGCTGCCACAAGCCACCAGCCACATTGCGCCAGTGTGGCAGGCGCAATGTGGCAGTCCGAGCGCGCCAGTCACAGTCACATCGCTGTAACTGTGTACCTCCAGTGCCCCATCAATAACGTTCGAGTGAATCAAACTATGGCACAACGCCGAAGTGGTCAATAAGCAACATATACTACTATGATTGATACTTAGATTGTCTTAGCAATTCATGTGTGCCCTGCAGAGCTTCAAAAGTATGTTGTCACGCTGTGAGTTGTGTGACATAAAGTACTTGCGCCATTGCGCCTGGCGCAAGGAAAAGGTAGAAATGGCGCAAGGACAGCGCTAAATTTGGCGCAATGCCTGGCAAATTGACTAAATGTTTCAACTTATGTGAGTAATCATCTAATTATTTTCAAGAACCTGCACATCACTATTGCTAGTACATAGAACAAGACAAATATTTCACTCCTTGCTATCTGCTTGTACAATGTGTATCTTATGCATCTTTGAATGTTTACTTGCAGAACTAATCTACCCCTCTTTAGCACCTTTTCAATGGAAAATTAACAACAATAAAATCTTATTTAACCTTCAAATGTAAGATCCAATTTTCTTTTTAAAAGAACTGCCCAATAATATATGAGTTCATAAATATCTACCTTGGACCTGACAGGGTTACAATACCTGGCACTGAACTTTATGTTGCATTGTTGTGCAATGTTGAATCCCCACCTGTATCTTACCACCTATACCTTACATTGTAGTATATCTCAATGTCACATTCTACTTGTTATTTATATAAGACCGCAGAATTCACTGTTCATGCTTATATTGCTGTACATACTGTACTGCAGCACAATGTTTCGAAGCAGTTGCATCCCAATAGGATACATAGGTAGTGGCAGTTCTCATGTATTGAGCAGCACAGTGGTAATACCAGGGATAAACAGCTTACTAACAGTACAATGTGTTCTAAGTGCAGGGTTTTGAAGCGCGCACGGGAAGGGGGCTCAAATCAGAGAACCCAATGTTATTAGGATAGCTACAAAAATACAGGGATTTTATATTATTTGGGCAAAACAGATAATACAAAAAGAGAAATCTGAAACGGGTAATCCAGACTAAGCGCCTCCCATGATATCCTGATGCCATGAAGGCTCGGAAAGGAACGAGTTCTGGACCCTTGTGTTTTGGAATCCCTGGTGGCATCCAATACCACCGCGTCAAGTTGACTCACCTTCCCTTGTGTCCATCCCTTTCTCTGCTTGCACTCATTTGCCACTTCCACCTTGATTCTCACCACTCCCCTCTTGTGCCAAGCAAGCCTAGGCACTTGACATCATTCATGTTTCCTTTTACTCTTGTTATCTCTTTGTAAGTGTAAGAGTCTTGTGTTTCTTTACTTTGTCAAATTACCTACTTGTAGCTAAATCAACTACCGCTTGTAGTACATAAGTAGTACATTGTATGGGGAAAAACCCAAGAACTTTGAATCAATGACAATTCCCACTCACTCCGTCCAACTCTTGAAGAATCCATCTCGTGTTTCTCATTGCTTTCCTGACAATCTCTGCAAAATCACACAACTCATTGCTGAGGACGCACCAAGGACTCACAGGATTCTACATATGCCTCTGTTGCACTATATTTCTTCTCTTGTCTCTTGTTATTGCCTCAACTTGTAAAACCAATTTTCTTCATTTATACAACTTGCAGATTCCTCCTATGTTTTGTAGATCAGCTCAGCTACTGTTAAGACCAACTATTGTAAAAAGGGGGTTGAACCTGAAACAGGAGATAGACAGGGTTGAACCTGAGACAGGGGATAGACAGGGCTCTATCTGGTGGAATGGTAACAGAGGTATAGAGGAGCTGAGGGGTTGTATAGCCTGGTTTATTTGCCTGCACAACTTGCACACTCCTACATGTTTCATTGGTGAACTTGACCACCTTTATCGTTTGAACTGCCTGTTGTTTGTGCAACTCACAAACTCCTACATGTTTCATAGGTCAACTTAGCTACCTTACCTGCCTCTCTTACAGCCTGGTTGCTGTGTTTGAAAAACCAACAGACTCCTATTTGTTTCATACTCTACCTTAGCTATCTCAGTTTTTCTCTTACTGATACTGCCTTGTAGTTGACACAAGTGTCTTGTAGGTGAATTTATACAGAGCTTAGGCTCTATCTCTGAGGTTTGAACTGTTTATCTCATAGATTTTGTACAGACCTCCTCCAATTGGACTGCTAGAAACAAGCCTTGCTATTGCCCTGCACCACAAACATAGACACTTTCTCATACCAAACCAGTCAAAATATCAATGTCTTTAGTAAGTCTCTGGTGCAGACTGCAATATTGCAGATGTAGCTAATTTCCTCTTCAAGCCAGAACAATCTCGTGACACTTATTCTGTCAACCCTGGCTTGGAGATGAAAGTAGATCAGCCACCCAAGGAGCAATCAGAAAATGCAAAGACAACACTCCGTGCCACATGTGCGTACCTAATAAGCCTTTGATGTCTCAGTAATGTTAATCCAATCTAGTAGCCAATACAACCAGGCGCCAAGTTCCTGTATATGGTTTAGATGGCGAGATTCAGGCATACCGAGAGGTTCTGACTGCAACTGCCACTGCTAGTCCTCAAAAAATCCTTCAAACACCTTCAGTCAATCCAACATCTTCTGTCCCATTCATCACGCAGTGGCAGCCTTCTCCTCAGAATGCTGTACATGCTGTACCAGGACTACTGCTTGCAGGCGCAGCCATCAACAGTTCAATAGTCCTTACTCCAGTTCTACTGTCCTCTGCACTTGGCTCAAACACAACAATCTACTCTCCACCAAGTCTTCTATCTAATCAGTCCAACACTCATCCCATCCCTGCCTCTGACCAGTCTTTGGAAATTCAAGCCTCTCATAACACAAAGCAGCACGAGGTAGATGCCCAACAGCTGACTCATCATGTTTCTGCTGAGACACAAGGTATAACACACTATGTATCTTCTCTGACTTTGGCCCACATTGACTGTAAATCTGTAGAGCCAAGCCGTAATCAGCAACATAAACCTGTCATTGGCACATTAACACCTCATTCCCACTTGGACTCTTCAACCAATCCTCCTGCTGCCTCCCCACTCCAACCAGACCCTGCTTTCCCAGTGTCATCTGCATGCACTTGGGACTACTGGCCTGATGGAGACTTTACCCAAGTATTCTCTCTGACTGAGTACGCGTCCACAAACTAACTGGCAGAGCATTGGTCCAACCGCAACACTGGAATCTCAGTCAAAACACTGCAGAACCAGTTTGGCCAAGGTTCCACCACATCACGTAGCTGTCTTGGTGTTATCACCTGTGACAATGATAGTTGCAAAGTTGTCATTCGACCACAAACCAATACCAACAGGATACCAAGCCAACTGGTAGAATGTCAGTGTGGAGAACTCCTACGCCACCACAAATGCACAGTTAAAGCACGTATCCACAAGTTTACCTCAGGAGTATACTACGAGCATCGAGGAGTCCATGATCATCCCAAACCTGCAAGGTTACTCCACCTCACTCCTCCTGAACAAGACAAGCTTCACGATCTGATTTCCAGCAATCCAAAGTCTGGACCGCTTGCTTTGCTTGTTGGTGTCCCTACGCTGTACGGACCTGGACAGTCAGCAGCCGAGGTTTCATCAGTGCTAGCTAATCAGGACCGACTGAAGGCAGAGCGACGTGCTGTCAAAACTGGACAAAGTAGTGGTGGAGATCGTTTTGTTGCCGAGTTTTCTCAGTTCTGCAAGGAGCACCCAGATTTGACCATTCGCCCACACCTCCACGTTGCTACAGTCATCACCATACAGTCAGAGTTTATGGCCTCACAGCTCATCAAGGATACTCTTGTTATAAATCCCTCTGATCCTGTTGAAGGAATAGTCTCTGATGCAGCTCATGGTTTCTGGCAGGAGCGTAACCACTTGCTCATTGTTTCATCTGTCTACTCTCCCCTGCTGCATTGCTGGGTACCTGGCATCATGTCCTTTTCAAATGGTGCATCTGCAGAGCACTACCAGCACCACTTCCACACCCTCTTTGAAAGGATGGCTGACCAGGCCAGAAAGCGTAGCATTACACTGGAGTTTCATCACTTCAGCGGAGTGAGTATCAGTACCTCTCTGTTAGCTGTCACTCTGACATTTGTTATCATATACAGGTTGTGGACTTTAGTGAAGCACAACGGTTAGGTTTTATCGAAGCGTTTGTGGATTTTTGGAGTACCACTAGTGGCCACACACACAGTACACGTGAGGAGCTACTGTCATGGATGGCCTGACTAGCCCTTAATTTTCGCAATTTACCTCTTGTTTTTATCTGTAAAACTCCGGGCTACAACCCAGTTTCAATTCTCTCTGCATAAAACTCCTTTGCACGTCTATTAAGCGCCCGTATCACGTGGCTTAGACGCTCCACACGGTCACATTACTTGCTACTACGTCACACTGGCATGTGACTTAGCTTAAGTAAGACCACATGGCTACAAGCACATGGCTCAGCCCATAGCTAGGGTTTGACGTCATAGATACTGTCCACATGGGCTCCTTATTGTTCTTTCCTTATTGTTCTCTTTATGGAAGGATGTTCTCACAGGTGTGGGAATGGAATACAATAGTTGGTCTCCTTTTAGATAGATTCTCTCACGGGTAGAGTTCTTGGCAAGGTCTAGACAATAGCTATTGTTCTCCTTTAGGTAGTTCTTTTGTTCTTCGTTCACATGGCTTCTTGCAAAGCCTGCCCTCAACATGGTCTGTGCGCAGGTCTCTGAAGTCTATATAAGCAGCTACATGTATGCTCCTAGCCCCCATCTCGACCTCTTGGTCTTTACTGGGCTAGACAACTTGTATAAAGTCTGATAGCTGGTGAGAGCACTGTGCTACACGCCTGCCACCACCTCCTCGTCGATATCCACTTCGTGTCCCTATCTGTCACGTCGAGCCTTGTCTCCGTGTCATTAGGTCGAGATCGTTGTGAAACCCTGGGTTCCCCATTCCCACTGTTTAAAAAAGTTTATTCCTGTTTGACGAGTACGTCTCCGGTCTCTTCATACCGTTGAGCTACGCTTACGTCGTCCGTTTCTACCCCCTGCGCGTTGTTTAGTGCCTAAAGACACGCGCCCCCGTTTCTCTAAGAACCTCCCTACCACTGAGCCTCAGCTCAAGAGGTCTCTTCCACCATCTTTCCTCGACGCTCTCGCTGAAAAGCACAAGAGTGGTCAACCTCATCGTTGGTCTGACAAAGACCTGGTCACTGTCGCGAAGTACGTGTCCAAGAAGCCGCCTGTCAAAGGCATCACCCTCACCGTCCCCTCATACGAGGAAAATCGCCAACTCCGCGCCTCTGCACGAGCATACGGAGAACGAGCTGCTGAGGAGCGTGACCGCACCTTAGCTGAGCAACAGACCCACAAGCTCACCTTTGCAGAGCGATTAGCAAAGCTCCCTGCACCAACTCCCGCCCCCGCTGCACCAAAGCCGGTGTTAATCGACTTCAAGAAGTTGTCACCGGTTGATCTCGTAGGCATTTTCAAGCCAAAACTCACCGCTGTCCGCACTCGTTTGCAAGCTCTCACGGAGCTTGAAGAACTCCTAAACCGCGCCAACCCCGACCACCGTCGCGCGCTGCTTCACCTCGTCAGCAAAGTAAATCGTTTCCTCAACCGAGTCGACGATCTCGCTCCCGTCACAACAGACCGCGAGTGGCAGCTCTTGGACTGGGGTTGTAAAGCAATCGGGAAAGTTTCCTTCAAGCAGCTTCGTAAAAACTACGATAGAGTTTTAGCACAACTTAACGTAGTCAATAGTGATAGCTACTTTGAGTGGATCTAGACACGTCCCCAGTTTTGCCCACCACATCACAATTACATACACTTCTTCGATTCGAGCACGGTCACAGACGACATGGACCCCAACCAGCCCGCCGCCCCTGCTGCCCCAGCTGCCCCAGTCACCAACCTGAGCCAGCAAGACGTCCTGAATATGTTGGGCATCTTGACACAAAGGATGGTAGACCTGACCAATCAGGTGGCTGCACTTGCAGCTGCACAGACACCAGCGGTTGCCGCTGCTACCCACGCTTCTCGGGAAAGAAGCATTGTTGAGAAACCAGTCTCCTTCAAGGGGAAAACATCGTCGGAAGCCCGGCTCTTCCGCCACGCTATTACGATCCGATCCGATCACGTGATCGGCACCGGACATCCGACATCCTTATCCTCGCACAGCCACATCCTCAACTCGCCACACGGTCCAACACCGATGTTTCTCCGATTTACCTTGTGCTCGCTATCACCGGTTTCATCAGTTGTAGATATCCCTTTGTACTTTTTCTCCGAATTTCCTCCGACTCCGATTATTCGCCTGATCTAATCCTCTCTTGTCTCGGACCATACACGCATGCCTTATCGGACTTACAACTTCTAGTACTATATAACCAGACTCAATTGTACAGTAGAAGTTCAAGTTCGAATATCGAATAAGATCCCCATCCTATTCCTACCTCTTCATTCGACTTCACTTGCTGAAGTCGTCTTACTCGTCGCTGCCCGACTTCTGTTCTGAAACTCTTCCTCCGACATCGTCTTCGCCGACCCCGAGTCTCCGAGGCCGAACCCTTGATCTTGCTAAGTCCAAATCCGAGTCACCGAGGATTCACGAGAGGCGCAACTTACTTAGTTGAAGCCGATTGACTCTTACAGCTCCCCCTGTCGCCTACCCCGATCGCCGACCCGATTAGCAGTATCGGACTTTGCGACAACGCCGATCCCGTATCAGTTCTTAACACACGCGTTCATAGTATGGGCGCAAAATCAAGGAAAAGCGTTCTTCCAGCAAGACGCGCAAGGCCAGGTCCGGGTGGACAATAATGGCGCGAGGATCTTCGATCCTCACAAACTCATCACCAGCGCCCTGTCCTTCATGCAGGACGATGCTGCCGACTGGGCTCGCCCTCATATTGAGGAGCTGGCCAGTAGCAAACCAGCTTTTGGCAACAGCTGGGATACGTTTATCGAGGCTTTCAAAGCCAAATTTGAGCCAATAGACGCTGTCATGGAAGCTAAGACGAAAATAGCTAACATGAAGCAAGGCAACAAAACCTTTGCCGCCCACATCTCCGAGTTCGAGACCTGGGCCCCTCGCACTGGCTGGAGCCAGCAGGACCTCTTCGATTGTCTCAAGTCGAGCTTGAGCACTGAGTACTTGCAACGTGTCTCGTACTTCCAAACCCGCGCCGCTACCTACGACACACTCAAAGATCAGTGCAAGGCGGTCGATGCACAGTTTGCTGACCTCCGCAACAGCACCGGCAAGGTCATGGTGGACAGTTCGTCGGGGCACGGAAAATCCCATCAGCAGGCGTTCCGCGATCCCAATGCTGTGGAGATCGACGCCTCCCGTTTCTCTGCCTCCTTCGATGCGCTCTTCGCAGGGCTAGGCAAGCAAGAGATCTTCCAGAAATGGAAGAAGGAGATGAGCAAGCGCTGCTCGGTTTGTGGTTCTGAGAGCCACAAGAAGAGGGATTCAAAGCACCCAGATGACCCGGTCTGCAACCACTGCGGTGGTACCGGTCATTGGGGGGCGGTTTGCCTGAAGCGACTCCAAGGCGTCCCTAAGGGACAAAAAGTTGCTGCTACCTCGTCGACCTCGTTGACTACTACCCCGGCGAAGCAAGACGCGTCCAATGACAAGGATGCTAAGATTGCGGCACTCAAGGACATGCTTGACATCCAAAAGAAGCAAATGGATGAGATGGCAGCCAAAATCAATGCGGTTTTTTGAAGCGGACTCGTGACACAGCCGCAGCTGCGAGTCCCCTAGATACCCTGTCCCTGCCTCCTTCGTCGTCCTCCTCGTCTTCTGCCTCGTCTTCCTCGTGTACAATGTCTACTCCATGCCCATCGTCTACTATCTCCTCATGTACTATATCGTCGCTAGATCGGTTATCATCTCATTTCCGTGTACATGTACTAGTTAAAGGTCTGAATAGAAGCATTCGCGTTCCTGCAATGATCGATTCGGGAGCTACGGCTTTATTCATCAGTCACCAGTTTGTCAAGAAGCATAAGATTATTCAGCACCCGCTCGAAAGGGTTATCTCATTGCATAACATTGACGGAACTAAGAATAAAGCTGGCGGATTAACGCACTTCGTTCGCCTTACACTCACAGTCGGAGATCATACGGAAAAGGCAGAGTTTCTCGTCACGGACTTAGGTCCAGAAGACGTCATTCTTGGGCTACCATGGCTCAAGCGCGTAAACCCTACCGTCAACTGGGAAAAAGGAGAAATGACAATTCCGAGCGGCTCGGAAGAATCTCCTGCTGAACCTTTCCAGAAGGTTGACGGTAATCGCAAAGAACGTAGGCAGTGGGTCAAAGCCGGTATTATCCAAGACACCACTGACGAAGTCTGGTGTATGGCCGGCTTCACCTACTCTACTAAGCTTGCTGCCGAAGCAAACGAAGCTAAAGCTCATCGCTCCTTCGAAGACATTGTTCCCTCAGAGTACCATAGACACGCTAAAGTCTTCTCTGAGGAAGAGTCTAATCGGCTACCCCAGCATCAGCCCTGGGACCATTCAATTGATCTCAAACCAGACGCTCCTGAGACCATCAAATCGAAAGTTTACCCTATGCCCCTGAATGAACAAGCCGAGCTTGACAAGTTCATCCAGGAGAACCTATCCAAAGGTTACATCACGCCTTCCAAGTCTCCGATGGCTTCTCCAGTCTTCTTTATCAAGAAGAAGGATAACAAACTCCGACTTATTCAGGACTACAGAAAACTCAATGACATCACTGTAAAGAACCGCTACCCTCTACCGCTTGCCACCGACATCATCAACAAGCTCAAGGGTGCAAAGATCTTCACAAAATTCGATGTTCGTTGGGGATATCACAATGTCCGAATCAAAGAAGGAGACGAGTACAAAGCGGCGTTCGTTACCAACCGAGGACTCTTCAAAGCTAAGGTCATGTTCTTCGGTCTCACAAACTCACCTGCTACTTTCCAAGCTCTGATGGACAACATCTTTGCTGACCTCGTCGCCGAGGGCAAGGTGGCTGTCTATCTAGATGACATCTTGATCTGGAGCAACAACCTGACAGAGCACCGCAAGGTTGTACATGAAGTCCTCGAGCGACTTCAGCAGCATGACCTCTACCTTCGGCCGGAAAAGTGCAAATTTGAGAAATCTGAGATCGAATACCTCGGGTTGATCATTCGTGCCGGCGAAGTAGCTATGGACCCTGTCAAAGTCCAAGCAGTTTCTACGTGGCCCACACCCAAGAACCTCAAAGAAGTTAGAGGATTCATCGGGTTTGCCAACTTCTACCGCCGCTTCATTCAAGACTTCTCAAAGCACGCACGGCCTCTACATGACCTGACTAAGAAGGACGTACTGTTCGTCTGGGGTCCAGCACAGCAGACTGCCTTCACGATGCTAAAGAAGGCCTTTACCACTCAGCCTATCTTGGCAGTCTGGGACCCTGAACTCCCTACACGTCTAGAAGTCGATGCCTCGGGCTATGCGACCGGTGGAATCATCTCCCAGAAATCAAAGGAAGATGGATTCTATCACCCTATCGCCTACCGGTCCGCATCTATGACTGAAGCTGAGCGTAACTACAAATCTTTGATCGGGAGATGTTAGCCATCACCGAGGCTCTCAAAGATTGGCGCCACTACCTTGAAGGGCTCAAGGAACCGTTTGAGATCTGGACAGATCACGCAAACCTGCAGTACTGGAAGACTGCGCAACACCTCACTCGACGTCAAGCACGTTGGTCATTACTCTTGGCTGACTTCGACTTTGTGTTGGTACACAAGCCCGGTAGTACCATGATACATGCTGATCCTCTCTCTCGTCTTCACTCTCACGCTGTCACGGACGAAGAAGACAACAAGGATCAGGTGGTACTGAAACCGGAACACTTCCGGATCCTCGCTACCAGTGCGCTCGCCACTGCTTCTCCACTCAAATCAAAGATCCGAGAATGCACGGAGCAAGAAGCAGAAGTCGCACAAGCTCTCGCTACCCTTCGCAAAAAGGGTCCTCGCAAACTTGTCGGCGGTTTACTCGAATGGGAAGAGAGTGACGGGCTCATCTATTACAAGGGAAAACTCTACATCCCTAACAACAAAGAGCTCCGTCACGAAATCATCAAATCTTGCCATGACACACCCGCGGCTGGTCATCCGGGCAAACACGGCACCATAGAGCTGGTCTCACGACACTATTGGTGGCCGAAGATGAATGCCTTCATCGAGACTTACGTACTAGGTTGTGATCGCTGCCAACGCTACAAGTCAGCTCCACACCCTAAAGCAGTACTACAACCTCAGGAAACTCCGGCCGGACCTTGGGAACACGTCGGAGTAGATCTCATCACTCAGCTGCCACCCTCTAAGGGATTTGATTCGATCGCGGTCTACGTCGACCATTACTCCGATCAAACGCACATCATCCCTACTACCACTAAGGTTAACGCTGAGGGGATTGCCGATCTACACTACAAGGAAGTATTCCGACTTCACGGCATTCCCAAGAAGGTGTTCTCTGACCGAGGACCCCAGTTTGCAGCGCGCTTCATGCGTGCGCTCTATCACCGCCTGGGCATAGAGACTGGTTTTACGACCGCCTATCATCCGCAAGGAAATGGCAAAGTCGAACACAAAAACCAGGATATCGAACAGTACCTGCATCTATTCTGTCAGCAACGACAAGACGACTGGGTCGATCATTTGCCGGCGGCTGAGTTTGCACTCAACTCGCGAGTACACGCGGGTAACTCCCAAACACCGTTTGAAGTCATCTATGGATATCGCCCCGACTTCACCATACCAGTCGGCAAGCGAAGCAATATCCCATCACTCGATGAGCGCCTTGATAATATGGCTCGAGTACGAAAGGAGACCGAAGCAGCTCTTCGTCTAAGCAAAGAAAAGATGAAGCAACTTTACGAGTCTGAGAAGCGTTCTCCACGCGTCTTCCAAGTAGGGGACATGGTCTGGCTAAACGCTAAGAACGTCCAGATTCATCAGGCTACCCCTAAACTCGGTCCTCAACAGCTCGGCCCATACAAGGTCATCGAACACATTGGCAATCTCGATTACAAACTCGATCTACCCAGCTATCTCCGAATCCACCCCATCTTCCACATCAACCGTCTAAGTCCCTGGCACGACAACGGCAAAGATGTACCTCCACCTCCTGATCCTATCGTCATAGAAGGAGAAGAACAGTACGTCGTTGAAAAGGTGCTAGACAGCAGGCTACACGGACGTTGGAAGAAATTGCAATTCCTTGTCAAATGGGAAGGGTATTCAGACGGACACAATAGCTGGGAACCAGTCGAAAACCTCGAGAATAGTCAAGAAGCAATTGACGACTTCTACAAAGCAAATCCCGGAGCGCCCCGGGTCATCAAAGCTTCACTCTTTGCGGATCTCCGCTCGCACTTTCGGGAATTCAATACCCAGACCGACCCCACTTTCCTTCGCACGATCTATCCATCTACATATGATCTTAGCTGGGATGAAGGCAAACACATCGGTCTGGATATCTCAAGAACATCACACTGACGGGTAACGTCGAGTCAACGACACCAGAAGGGGAGAAACTTTCTAGCATCCTTCTGACTAGACAATCGGGGCAATTCTGCTGAATCCCTGTAGACGGGTAGAAGACCTCTATCACCACAGCACAGTGATGCTTCGCGAGGACGCTCGATTTTAGGAGGGGGGTAATGTCATGGATGGCCTGACTAGCCCTTAATTTTCGCAATTTACCTCTTGTTTTTATCTGTAAAACTCCGGGCTACAACCCAGTTTCAATTCTCTCTGCATAAAACTCCTTTGCACGTCTATTAAGCGCCCGTATCACGTGGCTTAGACGCTCCACACGGTCACATTACTTGCTACTACGTCACACTGGCATGTGACTTAGCTTAAGTAAGACCACATGGCTACAAGCACATGGCTCAGCCCATAGCTAGGGTTTGACGTCATAGATACTGTCCACATGGGCTCCTTATTGTTCTTTCCTTATTGTTCTCTTTATGGAAGGATGTTCTCACAGGTGTGGGAATGGAATACAATAGTTGGTCTCCTTTTAGATAGATTCTCTCACGGGTAGAGTTCTTGGCAAGGTCTAGACAATAGCTATTGTTCTCCTTTAGGTAGTTCTTTTGTTCTTCGTTCACATGGCTTCTTGCAAAGCCTGCCCTCAACATGGTCTGTGCGCAGGTCCCTGAAGTCTATATAAGCAGCTACATGTACGCTCCTAGCCCCCATCTCGACCTCTTGGTCTTTACTGGGCTAGACAACTTGTATAAAGTCTGATAGCTGGTGAGAGCACTGTGCTACACGCCTGCCACCACCTCCTCGTCGATATCCACTTCGTGTCCCTATCTGTCACGTCGAGCCTTGTCTCCGTGTCAGCTACGCAAAGCTGCACAAAAACTGCTCCGAGGCTGTCGTGAACATTTCCATGCCAACGTGACCCGCATTAGCCGCATTGACGCAGTAGTCCCTCATGATTCTGCCACTGCATTCAAATCACAGACCAACGCTCTCTTAGAAGCTCCTGATTCAAAGACCTTCTTAGAGCTGGCCTCGGCACTACTCAAGAGCTTTCCTAAAGTAGCACCATGGCTTTCGTGG